>CM040246.1:136882331-136936070 GCA_022545495.1 Chrysanthemum lavandulifolium | reverse complement strand
CAATAGTAGATTATAAAAGCATCAACCTGTTCAACATATATATATATACATCCGATTCTTATTGCGCAACAAAATTCTAAGATACACATTTATATATACCCCTCTTGAGAGATATAGATCAACCAGATAATGGATAGAGTTTCAGGGTGTGTATAGGATTGTCTTGTGAGCCTCAATACCTGATTATAGTGAGCCTGAATACCTGAACAGACAGACCAATTACAAACTTACAAATCTTTTAGTGAACTACAAAATATAAACAATGCAATTAAGAAAACTCAACCTTACCGAAGCATTAGTCGCTTTCTCCGGTGTCTTGACGCATGTGGTCAAGAGTCCTTGTATAGAAGCCATGGTAACTGCGTCTCACCCTCTTGTTGGATGAACATAAAGCTAAAATAAAACACAACACATTTAATTGAACATGGTAATTGCCAAATAATTGAATCGTGTGGACTTATATCGGAAAAATTGGTGACAAAATTTTGTTAGCATGAAGAAGCTGTTACAACCTAATCTCTTGTCGTTCCATGCAAAGATCTTTTAACATCATATTGTGAAGATTCTTGGATTGACTTTTTTCTAAAAGTTGACCATTATATAGCTTTTTCAAGTGGCAGAGCTCCTCCAGAAATGAGAGCGGGGACTTGTCCATATTCTCAGCCATTTCGAGAACTCGTGGTATGATGTTTACAACACCTATAATCCGAAGGTGCACCTACTGGGATACCTGAATCCGTAAGATGGACATGAGGAAAATTGAAATGGGTAAGTATAAAAAGAGAACACCAACCTCGTGATACGATTGGCCCGAGCTTTACATGGTCATCCTGCTAATCCATTGGGTGAATTAGTATGACCTGGTCAATCCTCGAATGATTGTACAAAAATGACGTATAAGGCATCGATAAAGAAAAACGCATGTTATATGCTTCCTACATATGATTTAAAAAAAAAAACACGTTGTTCAGTATAACAAAGCACATATTTAAGATCGAGACTGCGCCATGAGTGCGGTAGCCGACAGAGAGGAAACACATGGGTGTATCAAGCACATATAGCGACGTTGTCCACATGTCGGAGACGCTTAAAGGGCATAAACAATAGCAGATACCAATTGTTATAACTAAATGAAATGGTAAATGAATAAACGAATATAGAATGAAAAATATTGTTGAATGGCATACCAATAGAATGAGAAATGGGTCTATCATCAAAAGGTGTGTAAGGAAACGACGACTTAAGATGACCATAAGTCACGTGTGACCAACATATTAGATGCATGACGAATGAAACGATATACATCACTATGAAGAAAGTTACCAAAAGCGCATATGAAAAACATAATATAATACATACCGATGCGCCCATCCATGGTGTATCTTGAATACTACGGATGTCATCTAGTTTAGCCTTACCTTATCGACAACCGATATAGTATGCCAGGTGACAACATCGCTCCGTCGGACCTCTAGTTGAATTAGGTGTTCAAATAACTATACCCCGACGAGGCAAGGCGTATATGATTACACGCCCAAAATAACCATAATCCGAAGACGGGTCTCAACGTAACACATGAAACTATGAGATGCACATAAGGAAGACCTGAAACGGTTAAATATAGAAAAGCACCACTCGCATTCAAAAAGGCAATAGCCCTTTCTTGTTCATCTACTAACCAATTAGGTAAATTAAGCGAATCGGTGATCCTAAATGATGTGAGAAACATGATAACAGTCACATAATATATGTTGCAACAATTTGAATTTTATTCTGAGCTCACCTCATGGTCCCTTGCCTTAGAATACCCCAAAGCTTCATTACAGATACGCAAATTCATATTTCCAACATAATAAGATCTCATGAGCGCTCAAGAAATGCATAAACAACTTCCATCAAGGCACGGCGAACATGTATTTTTTCAACTAAACGATCCATAATCCTGTTGTTTATTTAGTCTACTGGATTATTATTTGTTACAAAGAAGCAACAATGAGACTGTTGAGATGTTCTACATGTGATAAAAAGAAGATACTTAGAAAAGGTCATATGAATCAAAAGTAGTATTTCACCTTGTCCTTGCAAATGGCTTGGCATTTTCAAACGCTAATCCCTCTTTTCTTGCCTCTACTACCCTATTAGAGGGTCGCAGGCATGTGCGTGTCGGCCGATGGCGCTCGTACGGGCAGCAGGATGCGACCTCCTATTATATGAAAATGCGAGCACAAATTAGCGTATAAGCACGCTTTTAGATCTTACAACTAATGGCCGAGGTTCAATTTTATAGGCGATTTTAAAGAGCACATATTTTAATACATACAAAACAAACATGAAAAGGTAAAACTAAAATGCGAGCACAGTTAGCGGATAAGCATGCTTTTAGATCTTACAACTAAAGACCCTTCCGGATCACCGAATCATGCTCTTTTAAAATATGTCTCAAATAAATACAAAGTTAATCTTCCTTATCTGGCGATCAAAACAATACAATAGAATACAACTTAAAAGATTACCCGAGGTATGATAATAATCGATTAAACTGGTTATGAAGGCAAGATTCATATGGAGCATATATGGATTTGTAATCAGCTACAAAAAGTTTAAAAGTAGATAAAAGTCACCGCCAATCGATGGATCCATCATATTCCAATGTTCATGCCTACATCAAATCCTTTGGTCATGGATAGGCAGATAACAATGTTCTTAGTTGATGCATATTACAAACTAAGAATATTGCTTACTGTGGATGATATCATTTGAATATGAGCTAATGAGCAAAGTCTTCCCAAACCAAAATAAATTTAAGCAAGAATTAGGGAGTACTTAATCATCATCTTGAGTTCTTGCCACCAATACATCTCATCCTCAGAGGCACATCGAATTCAAGGTTCGAGAAGATCATGTCAGATTTCAACTTCATATAATAGATCGATAAACAGTCAGAAATTAAAGAAACCATGTTAACAGATTAACTACAACGTTACAACAATAAAATACCGTATATGGTTCATCGTCAAAAAAATATGTTGATCAGCTAGATATATTCTTTGTTGTAGCTCATCTGGCTTTGTATGCACCTTGGTATTCTCAAACCTGCAAACACAAAAAGAAGATCAACATGAGAGAATTGAGAAAAATAGGCTGAGGAAAAGATGAAATTAGGGTTTGGAGAAAGAGCATGTTATGAATGAATGGAGATTTTTTTTACGTGATATAAGGGATTTTTAATCAAGTAACACAATCCTAAAACAATAAAGATTTAAAGAATTTTATTTACTCTATGATTCTAATAAAATTATAGCCATTTATATATTATAATATGCAACATAATTATCAAAATAACTTGTAGCATAATTGGTAAACACACAAGTTATTAATGCTACTTTTAAAAACAACCCAAGTTCAAATCTCGCCAATGACATTTTTTATAAAAGCGAATTTTGAAAAAATAATATTAAAAATTAATATAAATTATACATTAAAACCGGAAAAAATGGATTAATAGTTAGATTATTAAATTGCTAGGTGGACATTGTATATATATATATATATATATATATATATATCACAATAAAGACTTATGAAATTAAGCACAAAAATTCCGGAAAGTAACTAAATGAGTTAACTAACCGAGGATTATCAGGAGATGAAATGGACTTGTAATGCAAGCCATCGATAACATTGCGCATCAAACTAAAACAAGTTAAAATTTTTGATATTAATAAGAAATGAAAGGATAATATCTTTCATTTTTTAATTTGATTTAGTTAAATTAGGAAGTGATTTTAACAAATTCCATTATTTAAGGATTAGTTTTATTTCATTTCTAATATCATTTAACAATTCATCAAAACTTTGGAAGTAGTTTTTCTCTCCTCCATCCTTTCTTAAACCATTTGGCTAAGCTCAACAAGAGGATAAAACCCATTTTTTTTTTAATTATTATTTTGTATTCATCATTAGTTATTGGCCAAGCTATAATACATCTTGTGATATTGGACTAGCAATTAAAGGTGTTAATACAAATAAACCATAAAAGCGTTTATTTATATTTTACGATCTTCTAATGTTTTGTCAATAACAAACGTAAAATTATTTTAACGAAATAAATAAAATACGTAAAAGCTTTGAGCCAATATTTTACTAACACACTTTTACTAAACATATTAAAACCATCAAAACATGTTTAGTTAAATAAGTTATATAAAATCAAAGACATTTTTATAAAACACTTACAAGTAATATTGTTTACTTATATCTTATAAAAATGTATATGTACTTTGTATATGTTGTAATGGGTAAAAATCAAAGTCCATAACCCATGACCCAAGACACGTGATCCATTAAATAGGTACAATGAATCTTGTTGGGTAAGAACCAAAGTCCATAACTCATACCCATGGAGCATGATCCATAACCCATGACCCATTGCATGACATCATGCATGAAATCATGTTGGATATTATCCATGATCCATGACCCAAAGTCCATGACCCATGACCCAAAATCCATAACCCATTGACTAGGTACATTGCATCTTGTTGGGTATCCAAGTTTAATGATTATTTGATGTTTTGATTTGTTCTAATTTAATAGCTTACTTAGTCTTGAGTATTGATTACGTTCACTACTTCATTCATTAAGGTGCACTTTATGCGGATTTCGACTAAAATCTGTTGAAAAAATTAATACGCAAATCTAGAGTTTAGGGGTTGCCTAAACTTAGGTCCAATAAACTCCAGGTCGTGAGTATCGTCGTTACAGGTCTTAGACTGATCAGACATCTTATATGATTAAACTTGGTTAATACGTTTTCCTTACTATCGGCTTGACCTCTTCTTTTTATTTGTGTTTCTGCTAGTGTGTATTATATGTCTCATTGCATTTATAATTTTATTAAATCTAAACCATGTGCCAGTCTCTCAGGCTGAAAAACCCTTTTGCGTTAGAATTAAGTTTAATTAGACAAACTTACATAATTAAAATACTGATGGATTTAAGTGTTAATGTTCCAATCTTAGTGATCGACACCCTACATACCCATTAGCTCACAATCGACCGGATAACTGTCCGTTAGTGTTTGTTATAGGTAAAGTCGGCAAAATATAAATTTAAAACTTGAATACATAAATTACCTAAATACAACGACACATCAAGAACCAACGGTTGAGACAGGACGTGAGGCCATGATTCTATCCGAGTATTCAAATGTATGCAGTTATACAATTAAAAAAAGGATTTAATGGCGGTGGTGGGAGAGGGTGGTGGTGCTGGTTGTGTGGTGGGAGAGGGTAGTGGTGATGGATAAAATCTGGATTTGTGATAGTGGAGGGATAATAATTGTAAATTCATAAAAAAGTAATTGTGGGAAGAAGACGAGAGTAAATTAGTCATTTCGCATGCCTTTTACCTTGACTAACGGAAAAAAGTAACGATCATTAGCCAAAGGGGCATTATTTGCACCACAGTGAAAACTATGAGGGACATTTTTCATAATTTTATGTTTTAAGGTACATACAATGCAAAAATGAGAAACCACATATACATTTTTTGCAATTTACCCTATATTTAATTAGTTAGTTTACTTAATTCTAGCTGACTATTTAGTTTAACTTCTCATGTATCTATATTATCTATAAAAGGTGTATGGTCAAATTGAAATGTTGAATTGTAAAATGTTAAATTAGTCAAAGGTGAGAGAAATGTATAGTGTAATTAATACTTTTATTAAAACACCTAATTACCAAAAATTACAGTGATTTATTCATATTGTACAACCAACTAATACCATATCTACCAAATTAAATACAAACAATTAAAACACCCATACTAAAAGTACAATAAAATTTTCACAATTATACTAGTGTTGCAAAAAAAGGTCTACAAAGCCGATTAATCGTCGCCTAGACGCTACAGGGCCACCAACCTTGCCGATTTATGTAACTGGGTCAAACAGATAGGTCAACTGTGGTCAACAGGGATCAACGGCGGTCAAAACACACAAATGTTGCCAGAAGTACCCAAAACTCACCGTAAACTTATTTTGATCACTTATAGTAAATGTTTTAAACTATTACAAGTTGTTTTTTTAGAAAAAATCTTGTTGAAAATACATAAAACTCGCCAGAAATACACAAAACTTAGCGGAAATACCAAAAATTTTTCAAAAATGCTAATCCGATTAATCACCGATTAATCCCGCCTAGACCGACTACAAGCTAAAAGGTGGTTGGCCGCTCGACTATCGATCCGCTATTTTTGCAACCTTGCAATATACAATTTAAACAAGCTATAACATAATCAGAATATAAAATAATTAAACACACTAATTAATGTTATTTTTAAAACACCCTAAAATGACAAGTACATGTTATTATACACATTATACAAATTAATAAAACACACAAAGTTTCATACAAGCTAACAAGTGTCGCCACTGGTTCGACTAACCAATAAAATCCATCCGAAAAAGAACGAGAGATGACCCATTGAAACCGATACAAACTGGTAAATAATGCCTCATTGAGATCTATTTCTCCAGTTAATCGTCACGTGGTACTTGCGTATACTACATATAAAGGAAAATACAAAAATTCAAAAACCGGGTTGACCCGGGACGATTCAAACCCGGCAGGTTGACCTGGTTTAATTTCACCCGTGTTCAACCAACCCGTCGGGTTGACCCGGTTTAAATCGACATGTTTTTCGACCAGAACGGTTCAACCAGTTGAACCACCCGGGTCGACCCGGGTTTTAAACATAACCCGGGTTTTAAAACATTATGTTTAATCCCCAAATCTTTAAACTTTTATTATTTTTCGTTTATAACACACAAACTTTTTTATCGCTATAAAATCTCGTTGCTATACACGGATACTTATCTAGTATAATCAAATCGTGTAATCTATGAATCAATGAAATCATTTTCACCCTTTCTTAGGCTGGAACACAATGGGGAGGTGAACCCACTCGGTTGAGTGCCGGTCGACCTAGGTTGCCCCATTGTGGGGTGTTCGGTTGGCTTCGGTTGAGAGGGAAGAGGAGACAAACTAGTTCGTGCTAACAACCGAGTTTATTCAACATAAAAATCCAATTTTTGTTACCTTTTCATATTAAAAAAAAAGAAAAACATTTAAAAAAAAAAAAACATTACACTTTTACATTCTATAAATACTAACTCAAATACACTATTAATCTATCGTCGTTAAAAAAAAAAAAAAAAAAAAAAAATTTATTAAAAATTAATTGTAAGTCGTCGTTAAGATCATCGAGAAAAAAAAGAAAATGATATACAGGATGATATGTGTTCAAAAACAATAATATTGTTTAGTTCTCTTACATTCTCTACTCCTAGTAAACTAACTAGTGGTTTTTAAGTTAGTTTACCCTCGGTGCACGTGCGATAATTGAGTTCTGGGTAAAAACCTCAGATCTAATAAAAACTCCCAGGAATATGTATATACTACTATACTGGTTTGATTTATTTTACTATTTGCTTGAATGAACATTGACGGGTGGTCAACGCGCACCACTGTCATGGTGGAGTTCTTTATTTATGTTTTCATTAAGTTATTTGTTTAAATTTAGCTTTCTCTAGACTGTGTTAATTTTAAGTGTTTGATTTGTGTTGTTAGTATTAGGTTCTTACTTTTTATTATCATGTATTTTAGTTTGTTGTTCCACAAAATTCTTTTATCATCACTAAACTTGGTTAAACAACATTGTGAGAACATATGCTATTTTGCTTGCAAAAAGAAAAAAGAACAGAGCTATGCTATGTGACTACTAAAAGAAACCATGATCATCCACAAACGGAACCTCAAAAAATTTTCTCATTCAGTAAAAATTGTCAGGCAAAAATTATTTGTCGCCGCAGCTTTACATGATTGTTGTTTAAAGTTTGCAATAGCCCTTGTAAAGCCCTCTCTCCCTCCTTGTAATTTTCTCTAGCTCCTTGCTAGTCTTATAATGCACTTGCCGTTGGAAAAAAAATTAATAAGATGTATGACAATATGACATATACCTGATTAAGATTTGGTTTAGTCGCTTTAGATTAGTTTTTTAGATTTGTTGATACTTGAATTGAGATTCAAGAACGTGGTTTTCTGTGATAATCAGATTATGTTCACAATTGATCTTCATTCATATTTAGTGTTGATCCAAATTAAATCTTATGCTGTGATTGTGCAGGGCAGTAAATAGTATATAGGAGCAGAGGTAAGACCGTCAACACTAAAAGAAATAGCCGGAGAGAGTGCAAGTATGGAAGAAACAGCGGGAGAGATGAATTCGACAAGCAAAGAGGTGGGAGGGACTCCAAGCACAGAACTAGTTAGAAGGAAGAGTTCGGAAACTTTCAACATGGGTTCCATGAAAAACACCACAAGCGATGATGATTCAATTAACCTTCCCAGTCCTTCTTCCTCCCTTCGATATCTATTTGGTAACATCTATTTCTAGCTTACATATATATATTTTTTTTCAGAATATTTTGTAAAGCTTCTAGCAAGGAGCTAGAGATAAAAAAAGATTATAAGGTAACATTACAAGCAAAGACTGGATTGCTATTACAGTTGGTCCACAATGGACGTTCACTCCAACTTCTATGAACAATCCAACTTACATGTTAACTTTAGTAGAATAGTAGCATTAAAGCATGTAAACCAACTTACATTCTGCTCAGTTCAACAAAAAATTTCAGTATTTTTCATCATACGTAGTTGGATTGATATTTTTTATTTGAAATTTTCTTAATTGAAGAAGTTATTCCAATATCGAGAACGAAAATGATTATTAACAATATGTTTTTTTATAATTACTTTGAAGAAAATAGAGACAATTACTTAGAATTTGGTGTTCCGTTGTATGAAGCTTCTCTCAACGGTGATTGGGAAACCGCCAAGTTAATCCTTGACAACCGCCCAGAGTTGGTAAGGTTTGGTCTCTGCAGGCAACTCGGCACAGCACTGCATATTGCAGTGTCAGCAGATGAGACCAAGCTGACCATACAGTTTGTGAAGAATCTGGTAAATCTGATGACAGCAGAGGAGTTAGAACTGCAGAATCATTTTCCAATACTGCCTTTTGGATAGCATCTGCAAATGGAAATGTGAACATGTGCAAGTGATTTGAAAAATTTTCAAGAAAAAGTTAAAAGTGGCCCAATCGGGCTTTGTTGCTATAATGAAATCGATTTTACTTTAAAGAAAGTGATTTTTCCCGTATTTGTTTGCATGCGAGAACCAAAACTAAGAATTGATGATGCTATGCACAATATTTAGCACATACTTGCTTTTTATGATTGATATTAAAACAAGTAGTTGAAGCAAAAATAAAAAGTTGGATAACAAAAATTCACAAAACTATAGAGTAGTACAAGAATCGAACATTATATCTCTACGAAAGTGCAAATGTCATTAACCACTTGATTATGATGCAACTATCAGATAGATTTTCAGAGTTATACTATTTACCTATTTATGGGGGCAAAATGAAATTCTCTAATCAATTGACATTACTCGAGTGAACTTTGTGGGGGCAGCTGCCCACACTGCCCCCATTGTGGTACCGCCTCTGAACATGGCTATGATTATGCTGGAAAAGAACCCTAGCCTGCAGCACATCCTTGGTGCTTATTATCTTCCATTGTCCATAAGTGCTTCGGGAGGGAAATACAAAACAGTGAAGTATCTTTACGATTTATCTCAGAAGATGACTGGTGATCCTTGGACAGATGAAGACAGGGAATCAGTACTCGTGGATTGCGTGGAGCGTGAGTTATTTGGTAAGTAATTTGGTACTCATTATATATTATAAAGTTTCTTATTACTGATTATTTTGCACCACATGATCAAGTGATACATTGCTTGATCATCACATGATCACAATAGTCTTTCACGTAGAATTAAATTTAGTGTCTTTACTTTTAACGATCTCAAGCAAGTGTTGAAAATTTACTTGCTTAAAATTGTTATTTTCTGTTTCATTTGTTTCTTGAAGTCATGCATTAAGTGATTGTCATAACCTACATAGATGTTGCGCTCCAAATTGTGAACGACCGTCCAGAACTTGCTGCAACTGTGTCTTTACTCGAAGTCTTGGCTCGAAAGCCTGATGCATTTGCATCATTAGAAAAGAAAATAATAGATCCAGGTAAGCATTATTATATTTATATGAAGGACTCACGTTTTCCTATACTGTGTGGTATTTGACTAACTGGTAGTTATTTCTCCAGTTCTTAGATTTTTCCGTATGAAAGTACAACCCGCAGCTGAGGACGACACTGATGCATTGAAATTACTGAAAATCATTTGGAAACGTGTTTGCGAAACAACAGACTTTGAAGATATTGAGAATATGCTTAAAGGGCCTCCTAGTATATTATTTGTTGCTGCTGAAAGGGGAAACACCAAATTTATAGCTGAGTTTCTTCGAACCTATCCTGATCTTATGCTTGATACAAATGATGATGGGCTCACTATATTTCATATTGCTGTTATGCACCGTCATCAAGGTGTCTACAACTTAATGTTCGAGATAGGGGGCTCAATGAACCACGATATATGCCTAGCAGCAGACACGATGGGCAATTATATGCATCATTTAGTTGGGAAGACTTCAAAGGAGATGACCGCAAAGATGGCTGGAGCATCTCTGCTAATGCAACGGGAATTATTGTGGTTTAAGGTATATCTTTTGTTCCGAAACTGCTTAATTAATTGCTTTATAGATTAAATACTATTTTTAATAATTCTACAACTTTAAGCACATGCATCTCGAATGAAAGTCGTTCTGTCCAAGACTAAAGAATAATGAATTTTTTTCTTTGAGAATGTGTGCTGTAGGAAGTAGAGAAGATAATGCCAGCTTATCTCACGGAAGAGAAGAATTATAATGGTCAAACAGCGTACGAGTTATTCTCCAAGGAAAATGAGGATCTAGTTTCCAGTGGATTGAAATGGATGAAAGACTGTATGGTCGTGGCCACACTTATCGTCACCGTTGCGTTTGCAGTAGCCTTTACAGTTCCTGGTGGCTACAGACAAGAAACGGGTTTTCCTTTTTTCATTCATGATACCAGTTTCTTAGTTTTTGTTATAGCAGATGCTATTTCATTGTTCTTTTCCACAATTTCACTCCTAGTATTCTTGGGTGTCCTAACTTCGCGCCACGGTCAACGTGATTTCATTTACTCATTACCCAGAAAGCTGATGATAGGTTTACTAGCACTTTTCATCTCGGTAGCGGCCATGATGGTCACTTTCGGTTCTAGCTTCTTCGTACTATACAACCGAGGATTGAAATGGGTGCCAATCCTTATTGCAACATTTGCTGCTGTACCAGTCATCGTGTTTGCTGTATTACAATTTCCTCTTTTGATTGATATGTTTCGCTCTACGTATGATTCTCACTATCTCTTCAATTCCAAGAAACGTATGCTTTACAACATAAAACCTAAGTTCCAGTCTTCGTACTATACCCTGATGGTCTGAAATGGGGTACCACGTCTTTTGGTGGATATGTTTCGCTCTATCTATGATCTGAGGTACCTCTTCAAGCTCAAGAAATGTATGCTTTGCAATAAAAGTGCCCCTTTCAGAAAGTGCCATAAGATTGGTTTATGGTACACAACATGATTCAATCTTATGGTGTCTGACTTGGGTCCGTTTGAGTCAGTGTGAATGTATGAGGTGTAGCGAATGTAATATACTAATTAATATTTATTATATTTCAGCTAGTAACGAAGTGGAGTATGTCTTCTTTACACCGACAATTTTATGTTTTGAAGATTGAAAAGTTTATTCTTGTATTTAGCGAGCTATGTATTATAAGTTTTGTATCTTTAACATCCAGCATATCATCTATTTGCATGATATGGGACAAAGAATGTAGGTTGGTTAATAATGGACTATGGTCTTCGCATCAGGAATGGATGAATAACATTCTTTATGTGAACATCATCATACTAAGTTTTGTTTGGGTGGATAATAAAAGAGTTTGGAAGGATTTAAGCAGTGGTAATGTGGAAGTTAACTGGAACAGAGTGGTTTGGTTCTCTCATTGTGTCCCAGTACATGTTTTTGTCTTGCGGATGGCAATTATAAGGGAAGCTAATAATGAGTCGTGACAACATTTTAAGTTGGAATCGAAGTCATGAATTGTTCACAATGCAATCAAATTGACCATCTATTTTTCAAGTGTGATTCCACAACAGATACATGCGTCAGAATCAAAATTTTAGCCAAGATGGATAATTAAATGATAATTGGGCAGACATTATTAACGAATGTCAAGTAAAAGGCAAACACAAGGAATATATGGAGGGTTCGGTGGTCCTAGCTGCTTCTGTTTACTACATATGGCAAGAATGGAACACTAAAATATATCAAGATGTAAAGAGAATAAAGGAAGAACATATCAAGGTCTTCATGGATAATGTCAGAAGTCGTCTGACAAGTTTAATGTCTAAGCTTATGCTAATGTCTCAAAGTGTTACAACTTATGGTTTTATCAACAATGTTGTGTATTGTATCTATCTCACATAGGTAGTGTTAGGGGTAACACGTAGGATAAAGAAATGAAGTTGAATTTATAAAGTGCTATTCCACTCAAACATTTGAACGTTTTTTGGAGGCCTTTTGGAGGGAACTAGTGGATGATTAATTTGGTTTATATTATATTTATAAAATATATAAAATCAATCAAAGATTTAGTACTTAACACTTTGCATTCTTGGAAAATAATTTCGTCATTATTTCTGTTAATGACAGTTAATTGATGTTATTACTTGAAGGAAAAAGTGACCATTGTGTTGGTTGGTTTTGGCAGTTAACTTTCAAACAATTATGTTGATTTATCAACAGTCATGATGGTTCATTTTTACAACTATAAAAGGGTGCATTCGATTGTCTGAAAATATATATAAAACTCACAAACTCACTAAACATACAATATGCAATCTAATGATGTTCATAGAGAAGTTTATGTACGCTGCATAAACTTCTAATTGTTGAGGTCTTTTTTGAGAGAACTAGTAGATGATTGGTTTATATTATATTTATAATATATATTAAATTAATCAAAGGCTTAGCACTTAACACTTGCATTCTTAGAAAATAATTTCGTCATTATTTTTGTGCAAAATTATTTCTGTTAATGACAGCTAATGGATGCTATTTCTGGACGGAAAAAGTGACCATTGTGTTGGTTGGTTTTGGCAGTTAACTTTCAAACAGTTATGTTGATTCATCAACAGTCATGATGGTTCATTTTTACAACTATAAAAGGGTGCATTTGATTGTCTGAAAATATATACTCACTAACTCACTAAACATATAATATGCAATCTGATGATGTTCATAAAGAAGTTTATGTACGCTGCATGAACTTCTAATTGTTGAGGTCGAATCCTGGGAGGAAATTAGTCTAGAATCCCACCAGCATTAATAGTGGGGGCTAGTATTCTTTAAGGATAGTAATTATCACGTCCTCAATTTCGTTCATTTTATTAGTAACAATATGCCATATTCTAACAATCTTAAAGAATATTAATCATGGATCAAAGTGTTGGTTTAAGGATGTTTGGAAGCGACACAATCAAACTAGACAGATGGGTTGAACTTTACTCGCTAGAAGGAAAATATGAAGTTTCTGTTGACTGCGTTCAAGGTCTATTATGTTCTAGAATGGGCACCAATTGGCGTCATGACTGAAGAAGAAGAAAGGAAGCGTGCTCAAGATGAAACCTTATGCAGAGGCTACAGTCTGAGTACCCTCACTGACCATTTGTATGATCTGTACACACCAATGACTTCTGTAAGGGAAATATGGAATTCTGTTGAAGAGAAATACACCGCTGAAAAGGAAGAGGCAGATAAGTTCACTACTTTTAAATTCTTTGAATTTGTTATGGAAGATAATGTTTCTATTTTAGATCAAGTTCATGAATTTCTCATTGTGGTTTCAAAATTCAAAAATCTTAACATTGAAATCCCAGAAAAATTATTGGTTGGGGCCATTACCAAGTTACCAACTTCTTGGCACAATTACAGGAAGAAATTGATGCTCACTTCAGAGGATTTTACTCTTGATCAGATTTAGAAACATTTACGAATTGAAGAGGAAACTCGTATTCGTGAAAAGAATCTGAATGGTTCATCAAGTTCTAAGGTTAATTATGTTGATTCAGGAAATAACAACAAAGGAAATGACAAGAAGAGGAAGGGTACATGGAATTCTTCCAAAGACAACAAGAAAGACAAGAAACCATTGTATGAGGTTGTGTGTTACAAGTGTGGTGACAAAGGGCATATCAAACGCTACTGCAAGAATCCCAAGAAGAAAAATCATAATTCAAACAAGAAAGATGAATCTACAAATGCAGTGGAACAAGTTGATACCACATAAATCACTGCTATGGTTTCTGAAATGAACATTGGAATGATTCGAGAACTGCATATGGCTAGTGTGACAACAATTGATGATTGGTAGTATGATTCTGGTGCAACTACACATGTTTGCAACAACAAAGACTTGTTCAAAACTTATGAGAAAACTGAAGATGGACATGAAGTGATGATGGGTGATAATCATACTTCAAAGGTTGTTGGTTCAGGAAATGTGGAGATCTAATTCACATTTGGAAAGAAGTTGACTTTCATGAATGTTCTTCCTGTTCCTAACATTAGGAAGAATCTTGTTTCTGGTTTCAAACTTTGTAAAAGTGGGGTTAAGGTTGTGATAGAATCGGACAAAGTGATTATGTCCAAAGCCAATGTATTTGTAGGAAAAGCGTATGCTTGTGATGGCATGTTGAAACTCAATATCAATAAAATTTCTAGTTCTGCTTACTTTCCTGTTTGCAATTTTGTTTCTAATTTTAATATTGAATGTTCTACTTTCAATTTATGGCATAATCGTTTAGGACACATAAATTATAGGACTATGAAAGATATGTTAAAACAAGGCATTAAATCCTATAATGGTGAACATAAAGATAGATGTGAAATATGTGTTCAAGCGAAATGAAAAGAAAATCTTTTCCTAAAGTGGATAGACAATCTAAAATTTTAGAGTTAGTGCATTATGATATATGTGAATTGAATGGACAACTAACTAGGGGTGGAAATAGGTATTTCATAAATTTTATTGATGATTGCTCTAGATATACCCATGTTTATTTTTTGAAATCAAAAGATCAGGAATTTAGAACATTTAAAACATATAAGACTGAAGTAGAAAACCAAAGAGGCAAAAAGATACAAAGTTTGATAAGTGATAGAGGTGGTGAATACTTTTCCATCGAATTTTCTTCCTATTGTGAATCACAAGGTTTGATTCATCAAAGGACAACACCATATACACCTCAACATAATGGTGTTTCTGAGAGGAAGAATAGAGTTTTGCAAGATATGATTAATGTTATGTTAATCAATGAAAACTTGTCTAAGAATTTATGGGGTGAAGCCTTGCTTACAACATGTCATGTAAGTAACAGAATAATTGCAAAGAAACTAAAAGTATCTCCTTATGAAATCTGGAAGGGTAGAAATCCTAATATTTATTATTTTAGAGTTTGAGGTTGTTTGGCCTATTATAAGGTTCCCTTACCTCATACATCTAAATTAGGACCTAGAGGTTTAAAAAGTGTATTTGTGGGATATGCAAAAGATTCTATATCTTATGTTGTTTAAATTTAGATTCAAATGTTATTGTTGAATCAAGAGATGTAGATTTCTTTGAGAAAAAAATTCCGTTATGATTCAACAAGCAAAAATAAAATTGTGTCTCAAATCCCACAAGATATTTCTAACCCAGATTTAAACCTTAACAATAAGAGGAATATGGCAGAATCTTCTAGTGCACCTAGAAGAAGTGAAAGGGCTAGAAAGGAAAGAAACTTGGATTAAGATTTTATTGATTCTGAAGCTATAATCTTCCTTGTTGAAGGTGATAATGAGAATCATGTTATCAATAAAATACATATTCTACTTAATGTAGAGGATGCACCTAAAACATATAAAGAGGCTATAACCTCTAGGAATTCTGCTTTTTGGAAGGAGGCAATTGATGATGAAATAAATTCTCTAATATCTAACAATACTTGGGAACGTTCAGATTTACCTCCAGGTTCCAGAGCAATTGGGTGTAGATGGGTATTTAGGATAAAATATCATACAGATGGATCCATTCAAACTTTTAAAGCTAGGTTGGTAATTCAAGGCTTTAGTCAAACAAAGGAGTTGATTACTTTGATACATATGCACCAGTAGCTAGAATCACTTCAATTAGGGTGCTCTTTGCATTAACTTCTATTTATAATTTTCCTATACATCAAATAGATGTTAAAACATCCTTTTTGAATGGTGACTTAGATGAAGAAGCTATATGAAACAACCTGAAGGGTTTGTGTTGCCTGGTCATGAGAATAAAGTTTGCAAACTAAAAAAATCATTATATGGGTTAAAACAAGCACCTAAACAATGGCATGATAAATTTGATTAGTCAATACTTTCAAATGGTTTTACCCATAATTCATCTGATATATTATTCTAAGTTTACAAAAGATTATGGTGTTATCCTATGCCTTTATGTAGATGATATATTGATTGTTGGAACCAACATGGAAGGTATCAATGAAACTAAGTTTTTGTCTTCATGTTTTCAAATGAAATACATGAATGAAGTTGATACTATATTGGGGATAAATGTTAAAAGGCATGTGGGGGTTATGAATTAAATCAATGTCACTATATTGATAAGATTATAGACAAGTTTCAACACTTGGATATATAGGAGGCAAACACCTCATATGACTTATCTTGTAAACTAGTCAAGAATAATGGAAGAGTTGTTGCTCAATTAGAATATGCAAGTGCAATAGGTTGTTTAATGTATGCTACACATTGTACTAGACCTGATATTGCATATGTTGTGTGCAAAATTTCTAGATATACGATTAATCCAAGTCATGATCATTGGAAAGCGATTGGAAGAGTTCTTGGTTATCTTAAGAGAAATAGACAATTAGCTTTGTATTATGGTCGTTTTCCTGCTGTACTTGAAGGATACTCAGATACTAGTTGGATAACTGGTAGTAGTGCCGTGAATATCTCTGAAAACAAGTTTTGACATTTTGACTTTTGAAAATGGTTGTAAACTTTGACTAAAATGAAACTTGAATCCAATTTGATGGTGATATTGATGTTTATGAATGAAATGAACTTAATACCAGCTTTGTCAAGACTTTTACACAAAATAAGTGATTGCACATCCACAACCACAACAGATTGAACATTAAGAGCAGATTCTATGATCTGTTGACTTTAGTGGTATACGGTACAAACCCAGACAGATTTGAGTATATAAGGTCTAAACAAACAAGTAGCCTAAAAGAGCAGGTATATTAGCAAATCCAAACACCCTTTAGCTACTAAATTGCAATAGAAAATGAGCTAAACTCTTACTAAAACAACTGATCAAAGCGAGTTTATATAACAAAATATAGACTAATAAACGACTTAGAACCGCTTATGACTACAAATGCAGATTATACCAAGAAATCTTGAAAAATTACTTACAAGGGTCCCTTGCCACTATGGCTGCCTGACAAGAAAGAAACCAAGACACTAGTCTAATCCAACCCAATGAACTCTAAACTAACCCATTTCCATCACTTCCTCAACCCAATCCAATTCGCACCCATTTTGGTTCTTGCTTTGACTTTTGTTGAGTTCCAAAGTGATTAAAGCTTAAATTAAGCTTGTAAAAGCTATAAATAGCTTATAAGTATGTTTGAGATTATAAATAGGCTTTTGAGACTTTAACAATGTAATATAATATGGAAAATTCAGTTGAGATAAAATTGAAAATGTGTCAAACTACTAAGTTGAGTACAAAATAACTTGAAAATACACTTAAGAAACTAATTAAAGCATAAGTGCCAAACTTTAGTAATCCAAGGCTAATTTAAACATTTTTGAAACTCCAAGGATTAATTTTGACCAATTTAAAAGCCTGTGGACCAAAACGTAATTTTCTCAAAACTTTTAGATTTTCCACCAAAGGACTAAATATGACAATTTATGATTTTTAAAAGACCTTTGGTGACTTTTCTTTTGAAATTTTGCTCGTGGACTATTTTTGACAATTTTATAAACTTGGGACTGAACTATGATTTTGCAAATTTGATATGTTTTCATCCGATTTTGATATTTTTGCATTTAAAACAAAACAACGATTTGTGATATTTTGATCATTTTGATGTGTTTACGAGTGTTTTCGATGATTTTGCAGTTTATACAAAATGATGAGTATTTACACACTCATCAATCCCTACATCGAGATATTGCTAGTCCCTAGCAATGATTTGAGAAAACATAATGGATTTTAAACTCTTTACCAAAAGCCATTACTTAGTAAATCCACAACCATGTGATTTTGGTTGGATTTTTACACTAGCCAACTCTTAGTAGTGGCGTTTTCCACGCCTTTACCACAAGCCATAATCTTGTTGAGGTTGCAAGCCATATAAAAGGATATCTTTACCAAAAACATGTATTACACATTCCACCATGGAGGTTGAATTTTTAGTACCGTGGTTATTAGGCCGATGATTTTTTTTTTTTTTTTTTAAGGAAGTAGAATGGCTAATAATTATGTTCTTAGACATTCAACCCGTATGGTCAACTCTTCAAAGAAACACATCAATATATACGCCTCCATACCGAGAGTGTAATGCTAGCGCCAAGACCGCCAAGGCGAATCTTAGCATTGTTCATTGAGAGGAGTTTTAGCCATCTCGATAGCTTATCTTTGTTGGTGAGTAAGCCTTTGTTTCATCATTCATTCTTGATGGGTAAGGGGCGACTAGACTTTTGGCCGGGATGGAAAAGGTCTTCCAAGGACATCATAATCGCATGTGGACCACTACAAGTTTCACACACCTTGTTTACGGCTTTGATTGGTTCCGGCTATGAATTTCGCTTTAGAACTACAAGAATCTTGATCGTTTGTTCAACCCAGAGATGGGCTTGAAACCGAGGAGATTGAATATGGTCGCACGAAATCCCATTTTAAGATTAGTCGCCTTTTAGGTAGTGCGTGGTAATCTTTTAAGTTGTTATTATTAAAGAAAAGCAGCGAATCTTTTTGTATTTTTATTTTGATACATATATAGAAACAAAAGAAAAATATTTTTGTGTTTTATACGTTTTGGTACATTTTGGGTTTTGGATTTTAGAAGAAAATATGGATATATATATATCTGAGAGATGGATGATATAAACAAATGAGTGATGATTCAAACAACTAACTGCTACACGGAAGATAGATCGGCCTGACTCCAAGCGGTGCCAAAATTTGATCCGATCTCGACGGTCAAGTCTAATCACACAAACCGCCACTGTGAATGACCACCGTAATGGACTTAAACTGCCTTAGACGTATGCAATGAAGATCCGAGGAGTATAGGGTCTCCCGGTCGTTATGTCCCAATGAGCTATGCAATGGATCAATCAACGATAGTGATCGAGGAATTTGAACGAAAAAAGGAATTTGAGATTATTATAACTACAGAGATATCACATAAATACAAAGACTTAAATTCAAATTAAAGAAAATTTAAAAGATAAAAACTATTAAATAAACGCTATCACTATAATTAAAATGATGTTTTTACAATCCTAATGATAAAAGAAAATTTATAGAAAAAGAAAATTATTTTTAAAACTAATTATCTAATTAAAAACTATTTTTAACTGTTAATTAATTACCTAAAATACAAGAAAATGTGAAATAAGGCTAGAAAAATAAAATTAAGACTTAGAAAAATCTAAAATATCAAAATATAATTTTCAAAACTATTTTTGTATTTTTTCGATTATTTTCTATTTTCTAGGAATTTTAAACTATTAAAAACTAATTAAATTACTAAAATTACCAAATAAACTATGAAAAATCTGGAAAATTACTTTTTTCACTTTTTATATTTATCTAAATCTAAGAAAATTGAAAAATTATTTTTTTGAACCTTTTCTGAATTTTTTGTATTAAAGACTAATTAAAAATGCTTAAAAACTAATTAAAATCAAGAAAAATAGCAAAACAGCTTATAAAAATCTGAAAATTTCAGGAAAACTCTAAAATGATGTTAAGAAGCTAGGAAAAATGGAAAATCAGTGTGCTATGTGGAAGAAAATGAAACTGATGACTCAAGTGCTTATTGAAATAAGCACTTGATAAGCAAATGAGCAAAACAAGCAACCCACTGATAACAGAAGCAATAATATACTAATTTAACCAAATTGCAACTAAAAACAATAAGCTCTAAACACTGGATTACAAGATTGATCAAACTTGATGATTTGAACTAATGAGCTAAAACAGAATTTGGTGCCTACTTGCAGTCCAAAAATAAGCACCCAAATAAGCTACAAACTAAAAACCAATTATTAAGACTTAAACAAGACCTAAGTAACTACTTATAACCAAAAGACCAGATGTTAACAAGCTATAATAAGCTCTGTGCAAGCTTGCACAAAAGCTGAGAAACCACTCAGTGAATACTGAGTTGGAGCAGGGCAATAGGGCCTCACTTTGAGCTTTTGCACAAGCTTATCCAGAAAGCTTAAGCTTAAAACAGATAAGAGGTCTTTAAGACCACCAAGGAGACTACTTATAAACCAAGAATCAGTACCTAAAAAGCTTTAATGAGTCCTGTGCAACTGCTGCAATATCTGTAGAAAACAAGTTTTTGACATTTTTGACTTTTGAAAATGGTTGTAAACTTTGACTAAAATGAAACTTGAATCCAATTTGATGACTGATATTGATGTTTATGAATGAAATGAACTTACTACCAGCTTTGTCTAAGACTTTTACACACAAAATAAGTGATTGCACATCCACAACCACAACAGATTGAACATTAAGACAGATTCTATGATCTGTTGACTTTTGGTGGTATACAGGTACAAACCTAGACAAATTTGAGTATATAAGGTCTAAACAAACAAGAACTACCAGATCCTAACACATAAACAAGCCTAAAAGACAGGTATATTAGCAAATCCAAACACTCCTTTAGCTACTAAATTGCAATAGAAAATGAGCTAAACTCTTACCCAGCTAAAACAACTGATCAAACTAAGTTTATATAACTAAAATATAGACTAATAAACAGCTTAGAACCAGTTATGACTACAAATGCAGATTATACCAAGAAATCTTGAAAAATTACTTACAAGGGTCCCTTGGCCACTATGGCCTGCACAAACAGTAAAACTAGTACACTAGTCTAATCCAACCCAATGAACTCTAAACTAACCCATTTCCATCACTTCCTCAACCCAATCCAATTCTGCACCCATTTTGGTTCTTGCTTTGACTTTTGTTGACCAGTGTTCCAAAGTGATTAAAGCTTAAATTCAAGCTTGTAAAAAGCTATAAATAGCTTATAGAAGTATGTTTGAGATTATAAATAGGCTTTTTGAGACTTTAACAACAGAATATAATATGGAAAATTCCAACAGTTGAGATAAAATTGAAAATGTGAACAAAGGCATAAATTGAAACTTGATAATAGTTTGAATAATAATCGAAACTACTAAGTTGAGTACAAAATAACTTGAAAATACACTTAAGAAACTAATTAAAGCATAATGATATTAAAACGACATACATTTTTTTTAAAACTAAACTAACTATCTATTCTTGCTTCCTCTTGTCTCTTTTTATGCTCCATAGTGCTTCTCTCTCTCTTCTGGTCAAATCCCAGCATAAATCTAAGCCATTGATTGGCTAGAATTCATCTTGGCCATTAATCTCGTTTTGGCGCCAAATTCTGCTTTTGATATTAGAGACAGGAAAGAGGGAGCATTTAATGTGGTGGGATGGGTAGGTGAGGTGGGGGGAGACAATGGGTGAAGTAGGGTGGTTTTAGGTGGCTGGAGGAGGGGGGATGCAGACATGTTTGTCGGGGATGACAGGTTTTAGGGGCGGGTTTGTTTTTGTTTAAACACTGGGTAAATGGGTTGGTCGGGTTGTGGGTTTGGACCGGGTAAATGAATTGGGCCAAGGGTGTTGGTTTTGGGCTTGGGGTTTAATTAGGGTCCGGCTTGGTTTGTAGAAATATTAACATAGGGACCAAAGATGTAAAGCTCCAATTCCCAGGGACCCAACATGTAAATTATGAAGATTGAGTCAAAGGGTTGGTCTTGCCAAACTTTAGTAATCCAAGGGCTAATTTAAACATTTTGAAACTCAAGGATTAATTTTGACCAATTTAAAAGCCTGTGGACCAAAACGTAAATTTCTCAAAACTTTTAGATTTTCCACCAAAAGACTAAATATGACAATTTATGATTTTAAAAGACCTTTGGTGACTTTTCTTTTGAAATTTTGGCTCGTGGACTATTTTGACAATTTTATAAACTTGGGGATGAACGCCATTTTGCAAATTTGATATGTTTTTCATCCGATTTTGATATTTTTGCATTTAAAACACATAAAACACGATTTGTGATATTTTGATCATTTTGATGTGTTTCGAGTGTTTTCGATGATTTTGCAGTTTATTTTGTACAAAAATGATGAGTATTTACACACTCATCAATAGTAAATCCACAACTGGTTGGATTTTTACACTTGGTAGTGGCGCTGTTTGTTGAGGTTCAAAGGAAAAAACATGTATTACACATTCCACCATGGAGGTTGAATTTTTAGTACTTGCAGCCGCGGGTAAGGAAGTAGAATGGCTAATAATTATGTTCTTAGACATAGAGTTGTGGCCACAACCAATGCCAGCCATTTCCTTACATTGTGATAGTCAATCAACACTATCTAGGGCATATAATAAGGTGTATAATGAAAAGTCTAGACACATTAGCCTTATAAATGCCTATGTTCAGGAGTTAATATCTAATGGGATAATAACCATTGAATATATACGCTCTTGTAAGAATCTTGCGGATTTGTTTACAAAAGGTCTTCCAAGGGACACAGTCTTTAGAACTACAAGAGAGATGGGCTTGAAACCCATTGAATAAAGTTGGCAACAATGGGAACCCAGCCTTTACTTAGACAAAAATCTACGTAAAGGTTCAATGTGGTAAAGACAAGTTGTTGATTACCAACTGGACACTAGTTTAGTTTAACTACTAACTAGTGAGTAATTCTTTTAGGGTGAGTATTTATACTCTTAATGAAGTATACCTTTGGAAATTAAAGGGCTTCACCTATATGGACATAAGGTGTGGTGTCGCTCCTACAAAAGTAAGTATTACCTTTGGAGATGTCCATGAAACTAGGAGTAGCACATGGCCATAATAGTGCTACCATGTTATATACATCAATTAACATGTTATGTGTGTTGTCTTTTCGAATTTAACACTAAGAATCATGGCTCAATGCTTCAAAGCATCCATGGATTCTGTTAGGCTATTTGAAGGATATACACTATGCTAAGATTCAAGGGAAATCTACCTTAACTTATGCATAATCTGTTGGATATTGTTAGTAAAACCCAAGTGGGGATTGTTATAACTTATGGGTTTTTTTTTATCAAAAATGTTGTGTATTGTATCTATCCCACATAGGTAGGATAAAGAAGTGAAAGTGGGTTTATAAAGTGTTATTCGACTCAAATATTTGAAAGTATTTTTGGAGGCTTTTGGAGGGAACTAGTGGATGATTAATTTGGTTTATATTATTATTTATAATATATATTAAATTAATCAAAGACTTAGCACTTAGCACTTTGCACCTTTACATTCTTGGAAAATAATTTCGTCATTATATTTGTGCAGAATTACGTCTGTTAATGACAGTTAATGAAAGTTATTTATGGAGAGAAAAAGTGACCATTGTGTTGGTTGGTTTTGGTAGTTAACTTTCCAACAGTTATGTTGATTCATCAACATTTTTGATGGTTCATTTTTACAACTATAAAACGGTTCATTTGGTTTCCTGAAAATATATAGAAAACTCACAAACTCACTAAAATACAATATGCAATATGATGATGTTCATAGAGAAGTTTATGTACGCTGCATAAACTTCTAATTGTTGAGGTCGAATCTTAGGAAGAAATTAGTCTAGAATCTCACCAGCGTTAATAGTGGGGGCTAATATTCTTTAAGGATAGTGATTATCACGTCCTCAATTTCGTTCATTTTATTAGTAACAATATGCCATATTTTAACATCAAGTTTTGTTGATATATGGCAAGTTAAGATGAACGCTAGACAAGATAAAGGGGGTGAGAGTTTTTTGGAAAGATGAAATTGCGAGTCAGGGCCGTTTTGGGGGTATGGGCGAAAATTCATTAAAAAGCCATAAAAAACTAATGTTATATAAAAAGTGTATTGTTTTATAAGATATAACGTAAAAAAACTATTTAACGTTCAACATTTAACCCATTTAAGAGATATTATCACCTAATTGCTTTTATCTTCAAGAAAAATATGTATACATATGTATATGATTTTTACGAGACAAATTTTGATGCTTTAGACCGTCGCTCACCTTGACCACCCTCAAGGACGACCCTGTTGAGACTAATGAGCATTTGTTAGAGTAGTGCATAGCTGTTTGTGTATTGTATCTTTTGAATCTTGGTTATATAGTCGAGAGTTGGTTTGCTGGTAGGAATTTACTATTTTTTATTTGTTGGTCAATTGTAGTGTATCAAGAGGATTGACAGTGAGCTTTAAATTGGCTGTATCTCTAATCTATTTTTGTGATTAATAACACTCTCCACCTTTTTTACAGAAACTAAAATATACCAAAATGGATGTTTCAAGTGTAGCGTATCACTAGTCCGCATTTGGTCTTAATTTTGTGGAGGATCATTGCTACCAAATAATTATCTGACAGTCAACGATACCTCACCAAAATCATACATTTATATATTTTTTAAACATTGATGCGTATATCAATTCATAAGTGTAGTAAAAGAATATAGCAAAATTAGAATCCGAATTAGGAGAGAAGATAATAATAGCTTTTGATAATGAGAAAATGAGCCCGGAATTTGCAGCCAAATGGCCGGGCCAAGATAATATAATAAATACTCGTATTTTGTCTTTTGAATGTTGGTTACATAGTCCAGTTCGTTTGCTGGTGAGAATTATGGTCTTTTATTTGTTATGTAATTGTGGTGTATCTAGGGGATTGTTCGTGAACTCAAAATTAAAAATAGGGGTGAGCATAGTTTGGTTTGACTCGGTTCGGTTTTAGGTTAAAACTGAAATCAAACCAAAAAATTTTGATTTTCGCTTAACAGAAATCGTTATGTTTTTGGGTTTTTGGTTTTCTTTTTTGATCACAATTATTATCACAAACAAATTGACAAACAAATTTTTTTTTTGACAGTGTTAGGAGTTATAAGGACATTATTTAGGTGAACAGGTCTATAAGGGGTAGGTAAAATGTTATTTCCTGTGTTGGTGACGGGTATAGAATAGCCGCCACCAACAGAGACCGATGGATATATACAAATATTAAAAATATCACTAAAACTACGAACATAAGAATTAAAGTGTCAACTCGCACCTGTATCCATATTCCATGCACCGGTAGTGGGGTCCTAGAGTGTCATGGTACTGAAAGCATGTGGTAAAATCGTCTTTTGCCCCAGAACAATATTAGTACTGGAATGTCCCACCTGAGTACTACCCGGGCATGTAAAATGAGTCGGGCCAATAAGAATGTTGGTTGAGCCGATGGAAACTGGGTTGTCCCAAACGTATGTGTTGTTGGATTATTAATGGACTGATTAGAGGAGAAACCTGGTGGGCTGGTCATAGCACTAACAGATTGGACTGGGCCAGAACTTCCATTGTGATAAACCACTAGATGCGAATTAGAAACATTCCTAGCGGTGGTATGTGTTTTAAGAATACCACTACAACGAAGTTGAGACAACAGTTCTTGTTAGGTTTGAATTAATGCCATCAGTTGCGCCGGTGTTAACGGGTGCGGGTTTTGGGAACCAGTGGTCATGTTACTACTACCAGGAGGGGACGCGGCCCATAATGATGGGTTACTAAGTTTTGCATGCATTGTACCATCGTGAACAAACTTACAATTGTTCCCAAAGTGACACGATCCCTTAGCAAAGTTAAAACATGGTTTAGAAGATTTCACATGAGCAATAGTAGGGCATCGAGTATTATTACCTGATCCAGCCAATAAAACCATGGGAGAAAAGGAAGAGGAATTGATGTGTAGTGCGTGGGAATTCAACTTAAATCTCATTTCCTCAGTAGTAAGTATAGAACGTACGGTCTGGAGATCGGGAAAGGGTTCCTGATGGACAATGATACCGCCCAGGGTCTCATACTTGTCGCTCTATCCTTCAAGTGCAAACGTAACTATGTCATCATTACTTATGGGAGACTTGAGACATGTTAAAATAATGGCAATGGACTCGATCTTATGAAAGTGAGCATCGTCGACCTTACAAAAGTAAGCATCGATGCTCAAGACCTTAAGTTTTAACGAGCACAGTTCATCCTTCAATGTGATCGTTCGTGTCCTTTTGTTCTCATGAAAGATCATAGCAATGTAGTTGATGTAGGATTTCTGACCAGGTTTACAATGTTACTCATATACATATGGTCTACCTTATGCACTAACGGGCAGAGAACCTGATTGTGTGTAGTGTAGTATTCGATAAAGCCGAGGTCGTCCCAAGAGCTATGTGAATGTGGATTCTAACTCAAGTCTATGTCACATTTTAAAAAGGGGTTTTAGAAATATTTGATTAATTAACTAAATAACATAAATGAAATGTTGAAAGTAAATTAAGATGAAAACAATAGAGAGAAAGTGTACTAGCCTAGTTGTTCATCCTATCATGCAATGACTATGTTCTCTAATTAAGCCTTCTATCGCTTCAAGTGGGGCATAAGATTCACTAGACTCTTTATGGTTAATTCTTCTAGCCTATCTCCCTAGAATCCTCTTCGGAACCAATGATTCATCTCTTTGTAGTAAGCGAAGGTACGGTAGACTAATTTGAGTCATTAAGTGCTGCTACATGCTAGATTATTTCTTTGTGTGGCCCGGCCTCTCGGATCTTAGACCACACATCTAACTTCTTAAAATCATCTAACCCGAAGGGTGATCCTATGGTCAATTAGCACACAATGAATTGGTAGTCCTATGGTCAATTCTTACCAACCCTCGAAACCAATCACACTAGGGTCCTATGGTCAATTCTCCTAGTGCAAGAAGTACAACCGATCTTCAAAACTACCGAAACTAGAGGATCTAACCCAAAACTAAGCATGCATACACTATAAGCAATAATAAAAGCATAGAAACATAATCAAGACATGAAAGGAATCATAACTAGGCTAGCACCAAAGGTGCTTAGCCTATCATATTATAAAGAACACGAGAGTCAATGTTTTGCATGGTAATGAAAGACATGGAATCATAAATGTAAAAGAAATATGAATCTTTAAAACTTATTGATGTTGTGGTGTGATATCTCTCTTGGAAAATGCTCCGTATGCTGTTGGATATCGTCCTTGTGGAACCCTACTTCATCCTCTGGTGAGTTGTGGTAAGAAAGATATGTCAAAATGCAGAAAATAGAGTTGGTATTTATAGGCCCGACACAGCTATGGCGTAACCTTGAGTTGTGATTACGCCATAACTAGTGTAATCTTCAACGATCTTATCCATAAATAAATACTTACGGTGTAACTTAGATGGATAGTTACGCCGTAACTTTCTAGGTTTTCGCTTACATCGTAATCTTCAAGCTTGGTTACGTCGTAATCTCATCAATAACTTGAGTCCCCTTCTTTTCACTTATTATGCCGTAACCTCATACATTGGTTATGGCGTAACCTTCTTAGAAATGAAAATTTTCTAAGTCTTTAGACTATTACGGCGTAATCTCTTGTGATAGTTACGCCGTAATCCTTGATTAGCATTAACTTGGTATTCATGTTTGAATTCACAATTACGGCGTAAATGGAGAGTGGAACTACGCCGTAAACTCTTCACAGTCAGCATACTAAAGTTTGTATCTTTGTAAGTTCTTTTCCAATTCCGCGTCTCTTTTGTTTCTATGCTCATTTACAACCTGGAAACGAAATATAAAGAAATCAAAACATATATCCATATAAACGATACAAATAATGAGCATATTAGGGGGAAATTGACACTTAAATATCAGGATTATTTGATGTCATCAAATATCCCCCCACTGAAACTCTATTTTCCCTCAATTAAACCTTATTAGAATCATTTCTAAAATGATATCCCCCAATTTTACTTGGGAAATATGAGATTAAACTTCCTATGCTTGGATTTTCAAAGCCGAACACCTCACGGAATGGGAAACAAACACTCATACTCTCTCTAATATAAGTGTCAATTTCGGGGTGATCACTTAACGCACAGTCATAGCATGTATTCTATCATAGGCTTGGCGGTTACACATATCTCCACCACTAGAGCTAAGGTCAAAATAATCATCGAAGGCAATATTGGGTGAACAAATTATACAAGCAAGGGTGAATTGTCATTACTAACGTGCCACGACAAAGTGGACAAAACCAGTGATACATGACAAAATGCATGGCCAAGACATCAGTGATTGCTCGCTTCTTCACTTAGACACGCTTCATGACTATAGGGTAGGATAAGGCATGGGATGCACAAAAATGGTGTAAAATTAAAATAAGCTTATATCAATTTAGTGCTACAAATTTTGCACTATCATTTCATATACAATAAAGCTATATATATATATATATATATATATATATATATATATATATATATATATATATATATACTAGTGTCAAAATCGTCCGATGGCTTGTGGTTTTTATTTTTGGATAGTCTTATCATATGAAAATATACATATATTTAAATAAGAGAAATTAGTCAAGAAAATTTAAAAGATATAAGCAAAACAATCACATGTTCACCGGGTTTAAACTATTAACATCCGATTGCATTATTGTACTCCTTCAAAGCGAGATGTGAAGACTTAAAATAATTAAGTAAAAATCTCCTATGCTATCCATTAAACTAAACGGTCGACAAAATATGTCATCACCGAATTGATTTTTTTTACTCGGCGTCTTTCCGGATCGGATGGGAGAAGAGAAGATGTAAGAGTCGACATAATTGTGTACTACACCCACTTCCATCCATCGTGGTGAAAGAAATCCAAGCTTCAAAATGCAAAACATCAAGTAGATTCATAAATTAATAATGTGAACAAGTAAGTGTGCCATTAGCGGACATCATGATGGGCACATTAGATTAATGTATAAATAAAGTAGAACGTACCTTTTAAGGAAACTAAATTTTCCTCGACTCCAATTCGCCAACATGTAAAATTAACTTACAATGGTTTGATAAATAGGTCTTCATCATGTTTTTAATGTGTTTAAACCTCGATATTGTATCCGTGCCTTGATCCTATAGAAGATAACGATGAATGGAAGTATTTTATACATGAGGCCATTTCAAAAATAATCAAATATACTTGTAATGAGTTAATTTGTATATGTTGGTGTAAATACACCGTCCCGCCAATACAACCATAGCAATGGGATTAATTGTGCACCAACTCAAATCTTACGTGGATACCAATAAATTCTTGCTTGTAAATTTACAAATGATTTACTCTCATTTCACATCTTCATTTTGTCCCTCGATGGTTGAATGGGATACACTATGAAAGGAAATAAAAGACTTGTCTGATCTTTAAATGTAAATTGAGGATCTAATTTGACATGAAGTCCAACACCTAAATACGACTCAAATTTATATAAAAATAATCAACTCATAAAGAATTTACTTGAGCTTTGACGATTCTCATCAGAGCTACCTCCTCATTTCAAGCAAACCATATTAGCTATTGCTCGAAATAGGACCTCCAATACCGAGGCATTTGAACCATTAGATTTCAAAATCCAGAGATATGAACTATGCCCTTGTGGACCTTTCATGTGTCGGACTGTCTATCGAGTTAATCATGGATTGACGCCAATGATCAACCTTGATATCAAACACATACACATGTCAAATAATTGCATCGCTCGGATAGAAATGAATTATACTAATCTATTAAGCTTAAATCAATTTAGTGCTACAAATTTTGCACTATCATTTCATATACAATAAATAGCTGAAAACACTACTCGCAAAATATTTTACATACATGTGTGCAACTTGAGCTTGTCGCCAAATTTTGTTTTCACGGTCCACAGAGAAGCGACGAATGTTGCCCACCAACACAAAATCCTCAAGAAGAATAGTGAAACCAAAGAAATCCAAAGGCACATACACTATGCTCCAAACTCGCTCGAGCTCGAGCTCGAATAAGCCTATTTGTCAAGTGCACCTATACTGACCGTAATTGTTAGTGAATGAATATACTACCATCTTTAACTTCTATTAAACCATATTTTTCTTTGCCTCGTTTCATCAAATTTGATTGCTGGAATAGGTCCTATGGAACACAACAATAATTAGTTAGCAACAATGTAAAAATGAGATGTGTGAACTATTAAAGAATTAGTAAAACAAAAGTAATATTAGCTAAATAAGGTAAGTGAATTTATTTGCTCATTCTACAACACTTTCTTTATAGCAACGGAGTCAACGGTTTCATGGCATTTAGCCTACAAAATCAAGATTCAAAACAAAAAAGGAAATAAGAGTTTTTTACTAACACAATAGATTCATACAGAAGACATGAATGAGATACAATAAAGCTATGTGCTTAAAACAATTGAAATCATATCTAATTACCTAAACATTGACATCGAACGAACCGGTACCAACAACATGCTCGCCATGTAAAACAAAGTCTGGACCAAAATAGGTTAATGTTAACTAATTTTTTGTTTATAAGATATTAGTATGTCAAGTATGATTACAAACAATATTTCATTATTTACTTTGAAGGAAGCTCATCCAGGAGGGATGAATCCAATTGATTCGAATCATCATTGATTACCGGCTTTTCAGCTAAAACGACATCTTTAGCAGCCTGATATATATTATGCATGTAATCAGAAAAGAGAGATCTAGAAGTAATGACAATTTTGAAGGAATGAATAATAACCTCGGGATCAATTGAAAGAAGGCGCAAATATATGTAAGCATGGTTACGGAGATTTGGATTATCATTCTCCACAGTGGCGTTATTCAAAATAATCTACAAAGACAACAACAAAAATTGAAGTCATTTCACTAAATAACTATATAGAAGTTTGAGCATTATTAATTAGCACTGAAATCGTCAAGTGAAACGTGCTTGCAAGTAAAAAGAATTAAAATTGCATAATAAATTAAATAGTCAAACTTGGTGAAAGAAATTTTGCCCACGTACTATTTTCTGTTTGACGCCGCCTTCTCTCGTGGTTCTCCTTTTTTTACCACTGCATTGTCTCTCTCTGTGACATAATGCACCCGTCCGATAACAGATGTCAGTTAGTCTGAATAACGAAGAAAAACATATATAAACCGTTTTAAGTAATTTGAATGGTATGTGAACAAACATTACTGAAACCGGTTTCAGGATATAAATTGGTGTATCATAAAGTTACAATTGAGGATAGAAATCTTGAAAACACGTACGTAAGTCAACGTTGGAGTGTTAGAAACCCCGTCATTTTTTAAACATAGCATGCATAATCTATGGTTATGGGGGTGTTTGGGATTACTCACTGTGACTACTTGTTTGTACAATTCTGGGAAATAAATCCTATGCCGCACTGGTGAAAGCAAGGGCTGTGGAAGTACAAAAACATCTACCTTCAAGTTTTGGTAAGCTTTGGTGTGTTGAACATTATAATGGAAAAACATAACTTACAAAAGATTGGGTAATTTCTCATGAACAAACAGAAAGATTGAAGACCACATGAAGACCTTTGAAATTGCAGTTATCATAGTGCTTCCTGGTAACACAAAACTGGAGTAAAATACAATCCAAGCAAGCATTGCAGTGTATGTCAGCATGTTATCTTTCCAAAGAAGTATGTCGGCAACTGCAATATAGTATAATGTCATTAGGTCTGTAAATGAAATTCAAATATGGAAACCATAGATTATGTTGCTTTATGATATCAATGTAAGTCGTCAAAGCCTATGTTATTTCAAACTAAAATTTTATGAACTTTACAGTGCACATTCAACAAATAAACCTTGAAGGTGCAGCTCCATTGTGAAAGCACCATTGTAATGTGTCTCTTCCAAATCAGCATAAATGTATAATTCTGGTAATTTTACTTCTTACATATTTATTACTTGGTAAAATGTAAGCAATGCACTACAGAAGTACTTGCAGGCGGATCAACTGATGTCGTAACCTGATGGTGAGTGTAAGGTGCAGAGATTGGGACACTGATATGATTAGACAGGTGGCACTTAAATAACATCAGGGTGTTTACTTGGAGGTAAATCAACTGGTTTCATCAGGTCTGATTGGGGAGTGTTTGTTTTTTGGAAGTCGAATCAGTTGATTCTTATTGTATCAGATTGTGTCATGGAATAATAAAGACGAGAGGGTTAAAGAAGGTTAAAACAGAGTGGGTATGTACCTGATGTGGGTTTTGAGCTAAACTCATGCACCAGGGAAGGGTAGAATGGTATAGGTCTATTGACTGAGCATGAGAGTTATGGTTGTGATCAGGGGTGAAAAAAATCAGTAATGATCTTTTCTAAGTTCAGGAAAGTTAAGTCTTTCGGATTATACATGTGTGCCTGATAATGCCGAAACCAAGAACACCCCCATGAACCTGATGGTTTGAAGCATCCCCTAAACCTAAGATGTTACAACCTCAAAACCAGTACCATAACGCAACCCAATAACCTGAAACCAAGGGACTATCTGACCCTAAATCTGAAAGATCACTTCAAACCAAATGTATACATGAAAAGAAGACATTGATAACCAATAAAACCATTACCTACAACCCGAACTCAAAACTCATTGTTACAATGTACATAGTGATAAAGGTGGAGTAAGGTGTTATAGAGTTATTGGATTGATAAGAAGTTTGTGTCGTGGGTAGTTAAGATCGGAGGTTGTGACTTTAGTGCTTTCTTAAGGTGTGGTCGATATTGTAAAACTGCTTTTTTTCACAGTGTATGGCTGGTTATAAGGAGATATAAACTTCAAGACGATGCTCATTCACTCATTAGTCGTCACGCAATTTAGGCCATGTATGGGTCTTTTCCTACCTTTAAATAAACTGGAAATTTTTGTTTACATGCAACGACTAATTATTTATAGGTTGAAAGTTTGAAATTGTTCGTGAGAAACACAAAACAGGATATACAATTTACTATGACAAGTTTTGTAATGCAACATAGTTATCAGCCTCTAAAAAGATGAGCCATTGAAAATGATATTGACGAGATTGTACAGTTTGAACCCGACTTAAATGATGTATTACCAGATTTTATAAAGTTTGCAAGTAACTTAATCCCATGCCTCATAATAAAAGTAAACTACCTCCCTGGTTGCTTGTGAGCTCGCATAAGGAAGAGCTATGAAAAGGTTAGTGAAAATACATTTTTGTTATGGTTAGAAAATATGCATATAGTGAAAGATGCATATGGGTTGCTTTATGGAACATATAATTAACTACAACTGTCAACATAAGTGTATACACAATAAGTGTACCACATACACATCAACACATGATTGTTTTGTAAAAATAAACATACCAAGAGTGCAGCATATACACGCCAAACTTCATGTCTAGTCATTTCCTTTTGTTCATTGTCACAAAGTATTTCTTCAAGAATTCCTAAATTAGTCTTAAGATTTAGAAGAATACGAAGGCAAACCTGCAAAAGAGTTGATAGATATCAAATCTAATACGTATTGCACATTAGTTGAAGTTAAGAAGAGGAGATGTTTAATATTCATTTACCACATGAGGTCCAAGAGCTCCTGGTCCTCGTATATAAAGGGAAACAATACAAAATGAGCTGCTGGTCCTCATATATATATCATGAAAAGATTAAAAGAAAAAAAAATGAACACAATTTATTATAGCCCACATAAAACCATATATAACAATGACTACCTGGTGTCCTTTCTGGCTGTGTGGCTTGGAATATCCCAAGTCTGGACTTTGTTGTTCATTGCTTGTAAAGGTTTTCCTGCAGTATTTCTAAGTAGTTTAGCGGCCACAAACATAGATGCGGTTGCAGATGCAGGTGGCGACAACGGGTTTATCTCCATGAATCGTTGAAGATAGTGAATGTTCCTTGCAATGTAGTTATTAGTTGCACATATCTTTGGCATTTGCTGTGCAAATATTGGCTATAAAGAAAATAGTAATAAGTGTATTAACCAACGAATCAACACTAATGTTTCAGAGAAAAAGAGGAAAATTATAGCTTATAAGCACACAACCTGCAAACTTACGTTTAATACCGACATATCCATAATAATTAAAAAATTAAAATACCAAAACCCAATCAGATAATTTGCACATCCGAAGCGCAACGCCCCTAATTACCGTAATTATATAAAAAAGGGATAACCTATTTCTTGTCATCGACAGGATTAAATGCTTGTGTAATAAGTAAAAGTTAACGACTCTGCTACTATTTGACTATTTGACTGGTATAAAACCTGATAAACTGCGTTTGTCAGAAAAAATTGTATGACTTCAAAATAAGGAAAAAGATGTTAGCATTTTACATCTGGAAGAAATCTACTCACTATCAGTCCCCGTCTCGTAGTCCCTTGCACACAGGGAGTTTAAAAAAAATAAAATTTTAGCTTAAAATGTGCATTAAAACCTGTTAGGATGATAGGGAGGTTGTCACTCGCTTCGCACGATGCTACAAAAAAATGGATTGATCACCGGGCCATGTATGCATCCATTGATTACTGTAACAATAGTTAAGAAAAAATTAGTATAATTTAAAGTATTAACTACATCATGCGAGCAACTATCCAACTATACAGCAACACGAATGTCATACCCTCGTTTGTCATATTCATTGCAACGCTGAAACAACTATAACGGCTCATATTGCACGTATTGAATCTCAAAAATCGAATTTTATGTAAAACTCTTATATTAAAATAAAAAAAATATGACTTACAATGGATGAGAGTAGTCATCTAATTAGAGAATAAGAATTATTTAAGAGATGTGATCTACGAGGTTAAGTGGAAAGGGTTGAGAGAAATTGGAAAGGGACACGGACATGTGATACGGACGTGAGACGTTGCATGGTAAAAATTAGCAAAGGAACTAAAACTCGATAAGGTGCATATTCTCGTTCCAAAGATATGCAAACTCGGCTTTTTTTACTTAATCCACTCCCATATCATGTTGCCTAGCATGTCCATTACATCAATAGCCCGATCAAATAACGTTGGATAAAACTGTGTCTCATAAGTGTCCATCAGAAGCCATCAGAAGCCAATGCAATTGAAAATTATATTTCGCTTATGCCCACTCATCTTCCTTGTGAAAAGATTATTCGGTCACAGGATGAAACAATAAAGATTTATAAACATAAAGTGAAAAAAAAAAAAAAAAGCTACCACAATTTATGATATTTTTACCAATCTATATTTATTTATTTTTCTAATATCTAAAGGTGGCAAAAAGTGGTGTTTGCAATATTGATTGAGGATCTACCTTAATTGATGCTTTGATGATAGCACACAATCGTCATAATTCCAAGATCACATAATCTCGTCTTTAAGTTCATGCAATTGTCTAATATACTCTTGCGGCTTAGAGTCATATATCCTCCTTTAGTTAACTTTGAGATTCATTCGGTTCATCCGATTGCACCCAAATCACCAATAACATTAAGCGGGCCAAAATCATACATTTGAGCAGATATACATGTCATGATTAACCGACTATCATCCTACATGCGAAATAATAATACAATAAGAGCATGAAAAAGATGAAACACCAATGATTCATTAAGAAATATTTTACACACATACCGATCGAGATGAGCTTCACATGCTCCTTCAATGATCTATATCATAAAGAGATAATATAACCCCAACAATTACATGTACATTCACAAATAAACAACAAAAACATCACATATAAATGAAGCACGTTAAAAAAATATGTTAAACTGAAACTCGACAAAAAAAATTTGGGATTCTTCACCTGTAAAACTAAAAAGTCGATATTCTTCACCTGTAAAACTAAAGAGTCGATTATAATTATGTTTAGGAATAAGATATTAGGGTGTATTTATACAAAAAAAAAAATAGGTTAAAAATATATATGGTATATTTATCTTTTAAGTAATATATATCATAATTTATTTTAATTGTTATCTTCAAAAAATACATACCTAAATACAAATTCCATAATTTTTTTATAATCTCCTTATTTATATTGATTTGAAAGATATAAATCAAAAAACAATTTACTCTAGTGGTAAGTTGTTTACAAAACACATGAATGACCCAAGTTCAACTCCAACAAATGTCTTCTTTTTAATAAAAAAAAAAATTTTAAATTCAAAATAAATAAAACAAAAACGAATTTTACAATTTATTAAAAAAAATTTGTACATATATTAATTAAAATGCCACATGTCATTTAAAAAAATAAAAAAAATGCCACATAAATATAATGATGACATGGAAATATGACTTGGCATTATGGGATGCCAAGTGGCATTTTATGTGGCATGCCTCTCTTATATATAATGTATAGATATATATATATATATATATATATATATATATATATATATATATATATATATATATATATATATATATATATATATATATATATATATATATATATATATATATATAGTGTATCTTTATTTTGAGAACCCCGTTAAGTGCGAGAACCCTCCTTGAACCGTTAGATTGTTTGATCAATGGATGAGATGAGATGTCCATTAGTATCATTAAAAGAAAGATTAGGAAAATTTTGTAAATCTAAAAGGGTAATTTAGACATTTCGTATTTACCTCTAAAAAGATGGGAGGAACCGGTTTTACATAGTTCAGATCTCTCACATATCCCATCTCATACCCTAAAAACTTTTTCAGCCACCACATAAACTACAACAAAGAAACCACAATAGATCCATGAAGACATCCTTCCACTGACAGCCACGAAAACCTCCCCCGATCTTCTGAATCCGGTGGGATGTGGGTGTGGTGTTCGTGATGTGGAGCGATTCGGTTTGCGGGTCTGTACAAAAATGAAAACCGTTGAAGAAGCCCCAGCGAAAACTGAATGATGCGGGTTCGTTGAATACGATTTGGGTTGCAGGTTCGTATTAAATTTACACTATTAAAAAGGGTAATCTGACTATGATTATCTGATTTTGTTAAAGGTTGGGTAAACGTTTTGAGTCGTTGGCCAAACTGACTTTAATTATCTGATTATCCAAATCTCATTATTTTAAATTGTGGTTTTACCAACCTATCTTTAGCTTTATGTAACTGATGACTCGTGTTTATTTGACATCGAAAAGATTGGTCTACAAGATGACATTGTTTAATTTATTGATTCTGTCATTGGCTTCTCAAATATTGATAAAACAAAGTCATTGAGTTAGGTATATTAATTGTTTCTTATTATAGGGTTTGTTAATTGATATAATTGTGTGATGTTACAGAATCACTTGTTTAGATTGAGGTTTCCTATTAGTTTAGATTCACGTTGTTATTGTTGTGTTCTTGGTTCGTGTTCGTGTCTAGATCTTCGGTTTTGTTTGCTCAGTTCGAGTTTAGATTGAGGGTCGCGGGATTTAGTTTCGATTCGTGCATAGGTTAAGGTTCTGGTGTTCGTGCTTCAATTGGTTTTATATTCTTGTTTGGTTTTGGTTTCTGTTGGTCAGTTCAAGCAAACTAGAGGTATATATTGAATTATTATTTGAACACATACTCATGCACTAATCACAAGCATAACCAGGTAGTGGTTTTTGGGGAGCACATTAATGTTTGAGGCATAGTAATGTTTGAGTCATAGTAATGTTTGAAATGATTCATTTTTATTATCGTGTCACAGAAAATTGTACAATAAATATAATCAAAGATAAAAAATGCATTACCAATTATTGATTCATTTTTTATTACAATATTTTGCTTCAATTAATTATCTTTGATTAATTTTGGATCACGGTAATGTTATGAAATAGTTTAAAACAAATTGGCGTATTTAGAAGTTGTCATTTGAAATAGCAATGGTTTACAAGTGTATTTAGAAGTGTAATTTGTTTATTAAATGAGAAAAGAATAGTATTAAGGAACGGTGCTAGGCATAAGCCATAACATGCTACTGTAGAAGTTGTCATTTGAAATAGCAATGGTACATACATGTTTATAGCTAATAAAAATCAATTAAACTTGCTAGGCATAAGCCATAACATGCTACTGTAGTAGTATATCTAAACGGGCTAAGATGTAAATATGTTTAACATATATGTTATTGGTTTAACATGTATGTTCTTGGTTTAACATGTATGTTTTTAACGTGGTTATACAAATAATTTTAATTTAATGGTTATAGCTTCTTTATTTTGCATTTAACATGTATGTTCTTCGTTTATGATAAATTTACATTATCTAGAAAACACATAGGCACTTTACTATTTGAAAAACATAAATTGTAAATTTAGGCCTTCATACATGTGTTAATACGTGTGTATATTAGTTTGCGTTTCTTTTTCCTAATTTTTCTACTTTTTTTTGTATAAGATGTAGCTGAATTAAAAGAATGATGACAACGAGTGTGCACATTTGTCCGTCTTCTGAAACATTGAAAAGGAGCGTGCACATATGTCCAACTTCTGAACTTTGAAAACTACGAGTGTGCATATATGTCCGACTTTTGAAAGTGTTGATAACAAGGAGTGCGCACATATATATGTTTGCTTTAAATATTACTTGTACATACGTGTATAGATCGATTAGATTCATGTATTTCTGCTTCTTAGAAGTTTGTATTTAATTGTATATTAATCGATATTGGATTTTGTATTTAACATGTATGTTCTTGGTTTCATATAAACTTACTTATCTAGAAAACATGTATGCACTTCACTATGAAAAACATGTTTGTCGAAAAAACTATTCCAAAAACCAAAGTAATAAAATTAATTCATAAAAACACATATGCACTAAATCGCTTTTAAAACATGCATGTTCGGAAAAAGCAAAACAAACGAAAAAAAAAAAAAAAAAAAAAAACCAAAATTGAATGTTTTTAAAAATAGGATTTATTTATTTTAAAAATCAAAAATAATACAAAATTGACTTTTACTATTATACCCTTTTGGATTAAATAAAAAGGTTTAATAATTCAAAAATGCTATGTTGCACAATATGCATTTTTAGGAGTACATAAGGGGTATCGCAGTTCTCGCATTTAACAGGGTTCTCAAAATAAAGGTCCCCTATATATATACTAGCTTCATGGCCCGCCCGAATGGGCGGTCTAGCTTCATGATGTTTTGATAAGTATATAAACCATGTAAACAGTTATAAAAAATGAATAACGTGCTAATTGTTTGACTAAAATTTATAATAATTGCGTATGGTTGCATGACAAAATGTTTGTTTACTGATATGATAAACAATTCATCATGTTGTATATGATGAACAACACATCGTATAATAGAAATATACATGAGATAATCATATCAAATAACGCTTACATTCGTTTCTAAACCACCATATGTTGGTTTAACATAAGTGTTCTCAGCAACAAACAAAGACATTCTATATTTTTTGTAAATAAAAAAAAGAAAAAAAGAAGAAGAAAGGTATTTCTTTTGCATTTCAAAAATGAATATGTTAAGTTAATCCTATCTTGCAAATGTATTCAAAAACAACACTAACCAAAAACGCCTTTAGAAGGCAGTAACAAGGCAGTAACCAAAAATAGCAGCATCCAAACACCCTTTTAGACAACATTAGCCAAACACCGCTTTCGACAGCACCGGCCAAACACCCATTTCGAATGCAGCAAGACAACCCTTTACATGTCTAAAAACAAAAACACCAAGAACACAATGCAATCACTAACCCCGAACTCTAACACCTTTCTTAGAACTGTTGTAGATAACCTAACTGTCACGATGAGAAAACATCAAAAAAGAAGTGTCATGTTCACATCTATTGAATGATATACTCTACGACAACCATAACTTCAATAATATAGTCCCAAATATATAAACTAAACCTTGTTGACCAAGTATTTTGTTTGCACATACAAATGTTTGTTCAATGTTGCGTAATTTCGTTGCCAACTGAAATCAAAGAGCGAGGAAGCAATGAGTAGGTAATAATATGCGAAATTAACTTCCTTACAAGTTTAACTACGTCATTACCGTATCCCACTCCAATATATGTAAAACTTTTGCAGAATCTTTTATAATAATAATAATAACAATAATAATAATGTAATTTAGTATGATAAAATTATGGAGCAAGTTGTGCATTCATTGGATGACATTCAGTCGTTCGACTCAATTGACCCATTTAATTTTTATCCAAGTTTTAATATCTGCCTCTTTGAACTGTTTAAAAATAAAATATACATAAAACCAATCCATTATACATAAAGGGTCAAGATATTATTACACATGTTACATGTTCATAGTAGCACATAAGAATGCATGAAAATGGGTTTTAGGTTCTTAGAATGAAGTGATAACAAATATCAGAAAATGCTAGTATATTGGAACTTGGGCTATAAGATGTCATATTGTTTTTTATTTTAATTTTAGAATGCATTAACCCATTAATGATAGACTTTGGGTAACTTCAACAGAAATTTATGCGTGTGAGTTCATCAACATATTAAGGGGCCATATAATTAAAATGTTAAGATATATGATACAGCTTTTGCCTGACCTGTGCTTCTAGTTTATTTGTAAGGCCGCGGATTTTATTGCCCCAACCTACAAAGTAGTATCAACACCAAATGGTTAGTCTTTATAAAATATGTATATGTGCAATGGGGTTCACTGTGCCACTTACATAATCCATTATATACTAAGTTTAATTCTCTTACTTATGAATAGTTGAATGTCAGTATAGGAAATAGTACACGTTCATGAAATAATATGTAGTTTTTCCCCTCCAACTACTATTTAAGCATCCACTTTGCTTACCAACATAATACCAGAAAAAAGACGAATGAATAGTGGTATTTCATTTGCTTTCGCGTGTTCATATGGCTAAGTTCAAGAGTTGTTATTTCATCAGCATGATTTTCAAGAAAATCAGCAAGACGCAACAATATCCGCCATTTTTCTGGTGACATATATGAAGAAGTTATAAATTATTGATAACACCAGATGACTATATATAATTCAATATAGTAGTAAACTTTAACAACTAATAACCGAATTCGTAGCTAAAACCAACAAACAAAAACAATAAAAAATAAAAACTTTGTACACAAAACATTCATAAAGTAGCAGTATTCTAGCAACATTCTAAATTAGTATAAACATATACCTTTTAGTTGTATGTGAATATACATATAGCTGATTTTGCAGGTAGTTAATAGTTTTCAAGGAGCAAGCTAATAGTTCTTAGTGCTTGAATGCCTTTATGATCAAATGGATTACTTTTCAAATAAAAAATTTATTTAATCGTGTAAAGTTGATTTTATGGTCAAATGGATTACGTTTAGTGTGAAAATGGCACAAATTCTATATGGTTTTAGAATAATAATGAGGTCAACTCAAGCTTTTTAACAAAAAATACTTGTACCATCCATTGTCTCTTTTTATGTTAGGATTTAGTAAATCCAGTACTTAAAGTGTCGGTCACCTTAAGTATGTATACTCGTTAGAAAGCTCGTAGTCGTAGTAACTCAGTAATAGTATTTAGATTACTTTGTAACACCGTGGAGGACGGACGGGTCTTTACCCACTGCTTGCACGATCCACGACCTAAAGTAGGCGTCTTATGCTTGTACCCTATAAATACCCTTTGCCTTAAAGGCAAAGGGTTGGAGCTTTCATAATACATTTTCTTTGTCTCTAAGGTTCCCATCCTCTCCCACTTTCTCTCTCTAAACCTTATCTTCTACGCATAACTTTGGGCTTATGATGTGTTTGTGATAAACCAAGATCCTACAAATGGTATCAAGAGCCATGGTTTGATCATCCATTGTTGGAATCACTCCTAAACCTAAATAAAGTGTTAGTAATTCTCATGTAATAGTTAGCTTAATTATGGCCTTTATGTTTGTTATTAGCCTTAAGCTTATGTAGAAGGCCCATGAGCTTAGGCCCAAGCCCATTAAAGAAAGGATGGGAACTAGGAGTGTTGCCCTAGCTTCCCTCCTATAAATACTCTTGTATAACCCTCACTTGAGGGTTGGTTGTTCAATGCATTTCTTTCACATACATCTCTACGCATAACCGGTATAAGCATAACGTGTGTGTGTTTGATTTATTGTTCAATCGCCTTTATCTCTTTCTATTAAGCTTGTGTTGTAAAACTAGTGACCTAACAGTGGTATCAATCACCTACTAGTTGGGTGAATCGTTATTGCTTTTGAAGTGGGTTTATTGGTCCTACGCGTAGAGCTAACGAGATACTTTGGTTCGCTTAAAAACACGTTTTTTACACTTTTTAATCCAAGATTCTTGTACTTTCAATGTTTTAAGGTGTTAAAATAGCTGTTTTTGGCAAAAGTTTCAAACTTTATGCATGGATCATCGCTTTTAAGCTAGTTTTTGTTCAAGATTTCATCCTACGCAGAATCGCTTTTAGAAGTTTTGGTTCATCAAGTTTCACACTTTTGTGTTATTTTGGTGATATTGAAGCTATCTCATCACAAAAATCGGTTTAGAAACATCTTTGGGCAAAATCATTTTTACGAGTAAAGCTACGCGTATCAAAACCCTAGTTCTACGCGTAACTTTATCCGTGGTTTGATCTTCGGCCAGTGGTTTACTCCGTGTTTTCTTGCTTGGATAAGCCCGAAAATACGTCGACTTTGGATATCTTTTGCCACCGTGATAGTGTAAAGATCACTTGGGATAAAACCCTAAAATTACGCATAAGCATAAAGCTTACGCGTAGAAAATCCCACGATAAGATTCATCTTACGCCTAAGCCTAGTCTTACGCATAAAGTAATCGCCTAACGCCTAACTTTGTGTCAACGCATAACTTTAGTGTCTTTTCCCTACTTACGCGTAAGCTAAACCTACGCTTAACTCTTGATTGTTACGCGTAACTTTGGTGTTTTTACGCATAAGTGCTACTTGGTTTATTGTAATTTCTACGCCTAAGGATACTTCATCAACAAAGGTTCATTCGACTACAAAGATCCATTTTATAACACAAGTTATCAAAAAAAAAAAAAAATTATTTTTTCGGGGAGACTAAACGTTCAATTTTACCCGAGATTCAAATTTTGGTTTAATCTGTGAAAATTTTGGTCAAAATTCAAATTTTTGGCCCAAATTCAAATTTTTCGGGTAAAATTTGGCGTCAAAATTGTCATAATTCAAAATTTTCTTACAACCTTAGAATTGAATTTTATAGTGAATTTCAAATTTTGAGAGTCAAAATTTTTAAAATTATTTTGGAGGAAATTGCAATTCACTATATCGACCTTCCGTGTGCTATATCGACTTTGCACCTTTTCTTCTCTTTGATTCTTCCGCAGGGAGTGAAATGGATTCGATCATAAAGATCCATTTGTGGCATTGATGAAGGATACATGGCTCGCTCGGCATTGAAGCGCCAAACATCATCAAATTCCCGATATCCCCGATCGTGCAAGGTGAAAGAGTTGATGTACATGCAAGGAATGCTCAAATGGACGTTGAGAATGTTGTGATTATCGAATCGCTTGTAACGCGGACAATGAGGTTGCAAAGATTAAAAAAGGTGATGACGCAGAGATCCGAGAAGATATCATACTTAACTACGACACCAAGCCCAACTGTGACGAAGAACAAATGGTTGAGGAAGATATCTTACCCACCTATGACACCGATACGTAATGTATAGTCGAGGTACAATCCATCGTTAATCATATTCGATCGCAAATGCGACACAACATAACGAGCAACCTAAATTTAGTAATGAAGGAGAGGTTGACCGATGTGTTGCACAATGTCCGCACAACTATCTCATGTCCGAGCCCTTACTTGTTAACAATTCAACTGAAACGTCAAATCAAACTCTTGAATGAAAACATTCTTCTCAAAAGACCATTGCTCGGTTTCATAAAGATTTTCAAAACTAGAGGCACATTGCATCTCTTGAACTTAAACTACAAAACAAATCTTTTCTTCAAAACACAATGGTCAATATTCAAATGAACAAAGTAATCGTGTGGATACATTAGTAAAAGAAAATGAGCATTTAAGGCTCAAATTCAAGCAAAGGGCTTGCACATGTTGCTTTACAAAACAAACCGAGAAGATTAAGCGACAAGAGTGTGGATACTAATTTTGCTAAACCAACAATCTTGGGAAATCGTCTCTACAACCTTTCGTAAAACAATCAGTAGTTAGACAACCAACGCATTTAAATCGAACGTTCAAAATCTTCAAAACCACGGTTTCCTCCCAAGTTGTTGAGAATAATCATTTGATAAAACCGGTCACTCCACATTCATGGCCTAAGAATAATGCTACATTTTCATTAAACATGTTTTGTTATACTTGTTTCGTTAAACCTCAACTTGTGGCTGCTCCTGGCAAATCTAGGATTAGTTCGAACACTGTGTCTAAACCGAGCATTAAAAGTAAAGATTCATATGATTCAAATGACGCGTACAAGAACTGTGATCTAGAAAAAGCTAGGAAAAGGGCACTTCTTCAAAAGGATGGAATCTTAGGTTCACGACCTAGTGTATCACCTTCGAGTGTATTACTGAACACTACCTATAGTAGCAAACCAACACCTAAGTTAACTCAACAAACAGTTAGAAATAAACCCGTTGATCTAAATGTAAACTGTCAAAAACCTAATAGGTGGATCCATATAGGACGCAGACTCTTCCCAAAAGAAGTTTCAACATCCCCTAGATCTAACCTTAGATGGATACCAACGGGTAGAATTTTCAAAACTATTAGTCTTAGGTGGATTCCTACAGGCAAGATACTAAGTAGTTGCACCAAAACAAGTGGGATACCAACAACATCCATCCACGAGGTGAAAGGAAATCATCAAATTAGCATGTTCGGTGTCAAGAAGATAATTGACACTACATCTTTATGCTTCTAACATCCGGAACCCGTTACACTTGGGGATCCGTGTTTTCTCTTCCTTGCCCCCTTCTATTTTTCTATGCGGTACAACAACTATGGCTTCTACCGCAATACAACAGAGGACCCGCTTCTCACCATCAAAATATCATGATCCATCGCCTATTCCACCATTGTACTTAATCGTCATGAATTGGAAACATTGCTTGCTCCTCCGGTTAAAGATTTCGCCAAAAGTCGTGCTTCGGATGTATCGAATGTTTCACAGACAACCGATAATACTCTAATTTCGATACACATGAATCTACAACAACAACCGAATCTTCTATAATGAAGATCAAACTGCCCAACAACAATGTCACAGCTTGATGATCAAAATTATGAGCAGAGATGTTTTATCGTGATTGACTCTCTCGAAATATTTTTGGTACTTCACACTTGTTCGATCAATTGGACATACATGGTTTCGCTGTCTTCTTATACATGGTTTCGCTGTCTTCAAATCATCATCAACATACGTGGTGTATGATTCTGAATCATTAGAAACATCGGGGGGAGAGAGTGTGTAGGTGGTCATTGCTTCCTTGTTCTTCTACATGCTTCTTTGCGAAAACCCAATGCCTTCTTGAATTTCTTCAATTAGGGGAAGAAACAAGACGATCTGTGGCTCAAACGTCTCACTTTGGTGTTATCGTCTCAATTTCATGGGTGATCTTGTGTGAAGTTACCCAAATATGATGTTATGATACCTCACATACGGTCTTGGTATCGAGTTATTGCATATTCACAGGTGATTAGTATTCCGAAAGACCACAACATTCAAGGGAAAGTCATTTCATTTCGTCTTTCGTGGTTTGTTTGGTGTGATGCGTCTACATACGTGAGAAGATCTTGCTGATTTCTGGCATCTTACCCTCGAACGGATCTTCCGCAATTAGTCAGATTTTCTTTGTGTGGTTTATCGCTCATCTACAAATTTCACGCACACCGAAACCTTCAAAAGTTAGAGGAAATGTAGACTTCATCAAAGTTTCAAATCTGCTAAAGACGATTGTCGGTTTGGGGAAGTCGATTATGAAACTTCTTCACAATGGCTTCGAGTATAACGACTTGGAACCCGGTCACAACCGCTTAAACTTCCTCAACCCCCATCATCACCGAACAAAGCCCCCACTCACTCGTCAACAAATGGAAAGGTTATTTGCTCCTCTATTCGGTGACAATATTGATGAACGTGCTCGGTGTATCCGCTGTTTCGATGCTCAACCCGATACTACTCTTATACCGATACACCGCTACAACAACTATCATTGAAGAAGCACCACCGTTGACTCCACCACAACAGCTTGAACAAACCGCTTCCAACAATGATGATCCAATTGATGATGCTCTTAATGAAGTACCCCACCGCAGATTTTGATCCAATGCGTTCTTTAACCCGTTTGCTAATGACACCGCCGCACCGATGTCGCGGAATCATCAACAAACCATTTGAATCCTCGAATCGCACAATGTATACCAACATCAACCTCTACACATCGATGGAAAAAGACCATCCTCCGGAAAATATTATTGGCAACCCGAATCAACCGGTCGTTCACGAGACAACGTCTTCACACGAGATGGTGAACATTGCATTTATGCACTCACCGATCGCCAACTGAGCCTAAAACATTAAAGACGCAATGACAAAAGACAACTGGATTGAATCCATGCAAGAAGAACTCAACCAATTCAAACGTCTTGAAGTATGGGAATTGGTTGAAAGACCAACAGGGTCTACGCCATTGGTCTCAAATGGATTTGGAAAACAAATTGATGTCAAGGAACGTAATCCGAAACAAGTCACGCCTAGTTGCTAAGGGTTATCGTCGGGAAGAGGAATAGACTTTGAAGAATCTTTTGCTCCGGTTGCTCGTCTTGAGGTCGCTCGATATTTCTCGCGTTCGCGGCTCATATGAATATGACGGTCTTTCGATGGATGTCAAACTGCGTTTCTCAACGGACAACTAAAAGAAACGGTTTATGTCACCAACCGAAGGATTCGTTGATCCCGAGTTCCCGAACCATGTCTACAAACCGAACAAAGCTCTTTATGGTCTCAAACAAGCTCCTCGGGCATGGTACGATAAGCTATCATCTTTCCTCATTGCTAATAATTTCACCAAAGGTTCGGTCGACCCTACTCTTTTTATACAATATCACGGGGCACATATCTTAATTGTTCAAATTTACGTGGATGACATCATTTTGGGTCTACACATAAAAAATACTCAATCGCTTTTGCAAAACTAATGAAGAAAATTTTGAAATGTCCATGATGGGTGAACTTACGTTCTTTCTAGGACCGCAAGTTCATCAATTACCCCGTGGTATTTTCTTGAGTCACCCAAATATGCCCTTGAATTGTTAAACAAATTTGAATGAAAACACGTGACACCTATGCCACACCAATGACTCATACCAAGAAGCTAGACGCGATTTACATGGGAAATTAGTGGACCCTACCAAATACCAAGTATTATTGGGTCTCTCATGTATCTAACAACTAGCCGACCGACATTGTCTTTGCCGTTTATCTCTCGCTCCCGTTATCGGTCAAGACCAATCGAAACCCACCTCTCGAGGCTAAAAGAATCCTCCGATACATCAAGGGAACCATTAATTTGGGGATATGGTATCCGAAGGATTCGGTTTTGAACTAATCGCCTTTTCGATGCCGATCACGCAGGATGTTTAGATTCACGGAAAAGTACTTGAGAGCACTACAATTTCTTGGTGATAAACCGGTGTCTTGGCAATCGAAGAAGCAAGATTGTACATCATTGTCATCAACCAAGCAAAATATGTAGCAATGTCCGCGTGTTGTGCTCAAGTCATTTGGATGAGAACACAACTCAAAGACTATGGTTACGATTTGATGTAATCCCGATGTATCGCGACAATCGGAGTGCCATTGCGATCTCGTGCAACTCGATTCAAAGATTCAAATCAAAGCACATCGATCTTCGCTATCATTTCATCAAGGACCATGTAGAACATGGTACAATTGAATTATACTTCGTGGGTACATAATACCAATTGGCAGATCTACTCACCAAAGCCTTGCCTCCCGCTAGGTTTAATGAGTTGGTCCACCGGATTGGTATGAGGTGTTTGACTCAAGAGGAATTGGATGACCTCCTAAAACAGTCTTAATAACCTGTCAAACACCAAAAGCTCTTTTGTAAATATTTTTCAAAAACAAAATACAAAATTATAAAATCTGATTAAAACAACAAAAATATTCTTCTATCTTTATTTCTTTTAACATGGCAAGTACAAATCTTCCGTCAACACTCTAATCTTTCAAAATTCAGTATTTTTTCGATCAAGGGTTGAGGGGGAGAAAGTAAATATTTTTCGGTTTCATAAAACCTTGTACTTGCATGTTTCCAAAAATATGTTGTTTCTTCTAAAATGGTGGATTCGTTTCTTGTCAAATACTCTCCTCGGACTCAAATGTTTTTTTTAAATTCATTACTTCAAAAGTCGAGGGGGAGTATCGTTATGTTTCTTGCCTTACATGTGTTTTTTCTAACCTAAACGGAAGCTTAAGGATCTTGGTTGGAACCTCTTTAAGGTTGAAGGACTGAATGTGTCAACTTGGCAAATTACTTTTAACATAATCATTTACTCCTAAACCACCAAGATCAAACGGCCCAAATCAAATCTTCAAAATCTGTTCAAGCTGTTCATAATCCGTAAGTTCTAAATTGTTTTGATCAAGATTCTAAACAAGGATTTCAAAAAAAAAATCTTTCAAATCCAACGGTTAAAACTCTTTAAAACTGATTTTGGAAAATTGTTCTCTCGAACGAATTGGGTGTTTATGCATAAAAGTGTTTGGATTGAAATGAGTTATGTTAAAACCTTTCTTAGTGTCTATTAAACTTGTTTCAATCGTCCAAAACCATCCAGAATCTTAAATTTCATTAATTTGAATTCTAGGGTTCTTGCGCTCATTTAGGGTGTTTCTATTATGTGATATGTTTTATGTGGTCAAGAAAGTGTTAGAATAAGTTTATATGCATGCTTTGAACCTTTAAATTAGCCCAGAAACATCTAAAGTGTAAGATTAAGTTTTAGGTTTTTAGGGTTCATCTCCCATGAATCTTCTGATTCTGTGGTGGAAATGTAATAAATCTTGTTCCACTGCACTAATATGACATCTAGGACACTCCAGAAACATTCTTGATTGATTAGTGTAGCCATATCCCTTACACGTAGATTAAGGGTTTAGGGTTTAAGTAATTTTACGCCTAAGTCTTTCTGTGTGTATCTGATATGTTCTTATGCTTGTTTTGTGATCTAAAAGATGTTTGGAATTAACTGCAATCAAGCTTTCATGTTTATAGGTACAAAGTTAATTATTCATAATGTCGTAATCTTCGTGTGTTCAAACCGTTATGCTTAAAGAATACTTTTATGCGTAAAGGTAACGCCTAAGAGAAATCCTACGCGTAACTCTTACGCATAAGAGGTCTACAGTGGATTACGCGTATCTTGGAAAGATATTCGTAAACAAGGCTTGCTACGCATAAGCTTTACTCGTACGAGTAAACTTTACGCGTAACATCTTGCTTATTCCTACGCTTAAGCCTAAAGCCTTGGAACTTGTCTTACGCGTAAGAAACTCTTATGCATAAGCTTGGTCTTACGCTTTAGCTTACTCCTACGCATAAGCTCCTTTCTTACGCATAAGGATCCTTGTTACTCATAACCCACTGTTCACTACATTTTGGCCTATTACGCATATGTTACTTGTTAAATGTTACGCATAAGTCACAAATACCTGATGTTTCGTATAAGCTTACAAAAGTTAATATGTTGTGTGTTAAGTGAAAATTTGCACTTTGAAATTTCAAAATTAACATGTTCACGTAACTTATCACATCAACTTCAATCAATTGGAATAATGTGACTTAGATAATAAACATAAACATAAACAAGGAATTAGATAATAAATCAGACTAAAACAAACATATTGTGTTTCCATATGTCTGTCTTTTTGTCTAATGTCTTTCAGATCACAAAATGGCTGCAAATCAAGCAATCATCAATGCCCCACCGAGCTCTTGATGGCAAACACATTCCCAATGGATATGACAAAACAATTGGCAAGAACAATCTCGTGTCATCTTCAACAACTTCATATGCTCATAATCATCTTGTGAATCATTGTGGACATCCTTCGCAACATCCATTCAAATTCATGCTCACAAAGTCATCCCGATGATGAGTAAGATTCAATGGATGAGGAAATACAATTTCGTAAGTCATTAATGCGTAAAAGGATGGAATACCATGCTTCAACCTTTCCGGTTAATCAACCCGGTGGGGTAGGAGGGTCAAGCAGTAGTCCTCCACTTATGGAAGATCCATTGTAAACATCTCTTACCCCATCCGATCCGGTTAATCAACCCGGTAAGGATCAGGGTGTCAGTGTCACCACAACTGTTGAAATGAAGCAACCACAACAACAACTAAAACATCCGCAAGAAGAAAATCATGGTGAAGATGTGGAAATATATGACGAAGGAGATTACGATCATGATAAGGATAAAAGAGTCTTCGATGATGATAATTTGGTGTCTGAGGAGGAAATAATACGGAAAGAGGCTAAAGAAGCTGCTAGAGCTGAAGAGGAAAAGTTAAAGAAGGAATCCAACAACTACACAGTTGTCAATCCAATACAAAAACTCAACAGTCTTCTGAAACACCTCTTGACACTTCCACCAAACCCAAATCATCATCTCAATCATCACCTCCATCAACATAAGAAACACCGATGTCAACAAAAAATCATAAGAAGGCAACTCCATCCAATGATTCGACAAATGGTTAAGCGTGTTATCACCACTACACAACAAGCTACACGACCACCACCATCCGATCAACCAAGGGATTGAAACCACACCACCAATGCGAAAACCATTGATCACTTTACATACACCGGTGGTGAGGATCAACATACCGAGCCCCAACCGTAACCTCAACCGAAATTTAGATCAAGTACATTATCGCACTCCTTGTTTTCATGCGCTTCAAATCAAAGAGCGTGTTGAAGTTCTCCACCTCGGGGTCGAATCTTACCTAAATTCTACATTCATCGGAATCAATCAAGAACCTCAGTACAAAATCATTTTTAAACAAAATTTTGGGTTTGTCTACCAAAGTGAAAATCATCATACTTGCTTCATGGCTTTCGATGAAATTCATTAAGTTCTATGATGCCACCCTAGAGATGGTTCGAGATGGATTGGCATATCGATTGAAGGACATTGAGTTGGGTATAATTCAGACGAAGAGATGGAATTCAAAGGATCGCAAGGATGTTCGTTGATTTATCACTAGGATTGATGAATGTTTGATTCATCGGGATCAGATGCAACAGTTGGAGAGCTATGTGGGAGGATGACCAAACTTTCCGATTATGACTTTTCAACGTCCTCAGAAAGTAGCTGATCGTCTGTAATCATTGGGTACTCTCTTGATGTGATTTTGTTTGTGTAATTAATTATGACAATGGCTTGTGCACACATTACAGTGTACAACCCGTAATTGTCAAGAAAGGACCCTGTGGTACGCTTCAGTGCCACAATCCTTATAAAAGGAGCGAAAGCTTCTTAATTTTGAGTAAAACCTATCAAACCTTTCATTTTTCAAGGTCTTGCTCAAAAGAACAAGTACTTCCCCGTATGATTTTCAAAACCTCAACCGTTTATATCACTTGTTGAGGGGGAGTATTTGAATTCAAACTTTGTTCACAAATTGTTCATAGTGGTCATCTTCCCGCAACACTCGAAATGGTCATATTTATTCTCAACCTTTCAAAAATAACATTTATATATGCCATTTTTGAGGGGGAGAAAATTTTGGTGATAAGAAATATGTTGTGTTAATGCAAATGAATCTTTGTGCTATAGACTTAACCAACGAATTGACGGTACTTAACTGTTAGTAACTCGAAAAGACTTGTCCAGGACGGGTAATAATTTCAAGCTAGTTCGCTAGTAATGTAAACGTGTCTCGCAAAGGACTTGTCCGAGTAGAAAGTACCATTCGAGAAACTCTTGGTAGACATGAAATCTGACGGGTTTGACAACCTTTCGAGGTTTGTCTACACCTTCAAGGTAGTTATTAGAGCTAGTTGTCACCTAAAAGTCGACAATGTAACTCTTTAACTATGTAACGTAACCGTGTCTCGCGGGGATTGTCTATCTTGAGTTGATCAATTCATAAAGTGCGCGCTCTTTCCTCATTGTCTTGATTTCCGTAAAACTCCTTAGCACATGTGGAGGGGGAGTATTTCTGAAAATCTAAAACTCTTGAAGTGTTCAAACATGGTTTTCATTCACAAATGCTTTGAGAGATTTTCATGAAAAATATTTTTATGGAAATGGAGTTATAAGGTGATTAAGGTTAGGAATAACCGTCCTATGATCCGCCAGAGCAGGAGGGATCTACCCAAGGACATCACAAATAGTTAGTACTTAGAAGTCCTTAGGTATGATTATAAAAAGGAGAAAATGAGAATCGGAGAAAGAAGGAGTTGAAGAATTAAAAAGAAATGCAAAGAAAAGGGTGAAAAGAAATGGCCTCCAAATTATTCAACTTAGGGCGGACACGGGTTCAATTTATATACTCTTGGTTGTCACTTAGTGACGCCGGTATTGAAGATTAAAAGTCGTCATGAACCCGGTGACGCATGCACTATACCTTCTTAGCCACTCAAGTTTCTCTCAAAAGAAGATTGTTTCATTCTCACAGTGGAACCCTACGTAAACTATTGGCTTTCTCTTAGAGATCGTTGGTATTGAAGAAGGAGACCCTCTCCTAGTCTCCGCTCAGAAAACCAAACGCACTATTGAGTCTAGAGCCACGAGATTCATCAAAAGATCTCTTAGGTACACTTGACATTTCATCACTCGATGTTCAACAATAAGAACATCGGTGGTATGTTATCGAGTCCTTCATAGATCTTAGTAATCTATCGAGAACATTTATGAGAGGTTCACAACTGTGATCCTCGGTGATTGAATGGAAACTCTGCCGTGGTCAACATCAAACGACCACGACAAAGCAGTCACTTCGGTAACTCCCGTGGATTACGCTTAGTGTGTCTCAAACGGTCTCTGATCGTGAGGTGATGCTTGGTGTACCTCAACGACTCATCCGAATCTTGAGGTGTACTTCGGTACATCGGGTTATCTCACTTGTGGGACTCGGTTCAGAATGACCTTTGTGAGAATTAGAGTTGTGTTTTCACACTATCTTGTTAACACTCTCAAGTTCAAACTTGTAAGTGCGGAATCCGCTTATTACTAACCGCTTTAAATGTTTTCTTCTTATGGAAGCTCGGAGCGGAATGATCGTGCGATTCTTCTCATGTTCACGCCAACATCATCACTAATGAAAGTTCTATCATAAAGCAACACAAAAGTCGAATGATTCTTCATCAAATCAAAGAATCTACAAAGTTAAAGACT